>CAWUDS030002618.1:0-112729 GCA_963859935.3 Lathyrus sativus
TTGTTATTGTTGAAGGCCGATTATTTTGGAACATTAAGAGCTTAATGTTAGCGGATTTTACAAATTAGGGCTATAATCAAATGTCTCTTTTTACTAACTTTCAATTTGTTGGTTAACATTCTAAACTTTTGGTCTCCGAGATTTATGAACAAAATTATATGATGCTTCCACTGCTTTTATATACGATTCCGATAGTTGTAATAAAACATATTTAAGATAAACAATATTACCATGATTGTTCTCTGCAGGTACTACCAGAACCAAAGCCATGGACGGCGCCTAAAATGTCATGGCATCAGTTATTTACTCGATCTTCATCTGTTCCACAATCTTCAAATTCAAATGTAATATGTAGACCAAATTCCAAAACTCAAGCAGAAGCCAAAAGCCCTCAGTCATCTGGCCAGTCACCAGTTACTCGATCTTTTAATAATCCAATTCATTTTGGTCTTCCGTCGCCGTTTAATATTTCCACCCACCCAAATGGTGGATCAACCAGTAGTAGTTTAGGTTTTTCTCCTGCAATTGAACAGTTATTCTCTCCAGTTAGAAATGCATCACATGATTTTAGACATGATGAGCAAGAGCTTTTTGAAGACCCGTGTTATGATCCGATTCCAGCTTCCTTGCTTGGGCCTGTTTCAGAGTCCCTTGAAAATTTTCAGTTGGACTTGGGAACTGGCTTTGGGACAGACATGGAAGTAGCAAAACCTCACTCTTTAAAAAATATATCTGCTGGTTCCGATTTCAATAAGCTATCTCCGATTGAGTCCCCATTGTCCCGGGAAAAGCATGCTTCTCCTGCAGATGATGCAGCTGCAAGTGATAAGGGAACATGGCAGATGTGGAGTACTTCACCACTTGGTCAGGAAGGTTTAGGCTTGGTAGGTGGCCCAGGAAGCTGGCTTTTATCTTCACAGAGAAATGTGCCAAACAAGGATGATTTTATGCTTCCATCTCAGAAGACTATGGCTTCCCTTTTCAACAAAGATGATAACATGATTTCCAATACACATTCCCCTCAGAATGTTTTTCTTCCTAATGGTCAGAGTGGCGGGAACATTAGCCCTGTTACAAGTTCAAGTAGTTATGATCCATGGTCTCAAAGTACTTTCTTCCCACCATTTTCAAGTGGCTTTACAAGCCAGGAGGTAGCTCCGCAGAATGAAATTATATATGGAAGTCCCAATGGAACTGCTACTAGCCATTTACTTGAGGGTTCTCCGGCTAACAGTTGGTCCAAGTGAGTAATAACTATTTGGCTTCTTTTTTCTGTTTATCATATACATAATGTAAAATCCCTGCTGTATATGAATCTGTAATGCTGACCATTTTAAATGTATGAAACTTCTTTTGGCAAATAAATAAGAAAAACAATTCCCTTATTTTATTTTTCCAAATGAATTGTAGAGCTCTAAAGATTGATAGGTGGAGATATTTTTTATTTTTCTATTTCTAGTGAGATTTATCATGCTTTGTTGACAAGTGATACTTAGTTTCTTCTATCTATGTATGCAATGACAATATTTCGCGGTACTTGCATGACCAATTATATTTCAACGTGAATGCATATATCTAAGCATTTATGTGGTGTTTATTTTAAGTTTGGCCTGCAAGCTGATTCTGGAACTAAGGGTTACATTTTGAAACTCTGACTCAAGTCAATCAACTCTTGCTAATTCAGAGTGCCTATTGCGTAGGATATTTTTGAGCAGATAGATTCAGTCAAATTTTAAATTTAATTCTTCCTTGTAGAAAACAGGCTTCTAAATTAGAATTACCTTCATGCCATAAATGATAATGGACTTCTCTTGATGCTTGTTGATAATAAAAAAGAAGCATATGCTTATAAACTGCTGTCATGTCCAGCCTGTACTTCTTAGAAGAACCAAGAATTGTAAATCAATAGGGATAATGGATTAAGTAAATTGAAATAGATAGCCTCAACATGATCATATAGAACTGCAGCTTTTTAAATATTTCCCTAACAAATAATGCAATTTGTATGCTCTTTTTACACTTTTTTCAACTCACTTCTTATGATCAGCTCATTATTAAAAAAAATCTGATAATGGATCAATATTTGTAATAATACATTAGTTTTTTGAAAATGACTCGCCGACAATATGTTGAAGAATGTGTCAGAAGGATGTCACTGGCATTCCACTTTCCCTAATTTTGGTTTTTTCTGTTGTTCATTGGCCTCCTATTGATGCAATGGAAGTAAATATGGATTGTTGGATTTATGCTGTTTGATTAAGTAAGTATGGATTTAGTTGCATGTTAAAAGTCAAATGATTACGTGAACTTGTATGTATCCTATGCTGTTTTACTCATGAAATTATAAGTTTTGTATTGGCATGGGTTAAAAAGGATTTTGTTGGTAGTGTTGGACTGCGTATTTGTTTTGCATCTATTCTGCTATTTACTATACAACCATGCTCATTGATTACTCTTTGTTGTAATCAATTTGATCTACCTTTCTAGATAGAGCTCTGCAGATTGACTTGCAGCTAAACTCTGGTGTAAAGTGTAAACTATAATGACTTGTTAAACTGAAGAACAAAGAAACGATCAATTACAATAAAAATGAAAAGGGAATATTTTATTACATCCAAAATATTGGCACTTGTGAAGTATTTTAAGAATAGGGTGACCCTTGTAACTTCTTGTGCTGCCTTTGTCTTGGATGTGTTCTTTTTCCCTGATTCTGTAATTTGTGAAGCATTTTGTGACCCTTTTGATGTATGTACTGATATAGTATTGGATGTGTTCTTTCTTTTTGATTTTGTAACATGCGTTTGTTCTTTTCAACAAAGCTAGCTTATTTTAACTGGTGAATTTTGACAGACTGATTTTTGTTTACTTTGCAGAAAGGAATGGCCTATACATGGTTCCGCGGAAAGCATAGGGAAGTCATCTAATATGCGTCTGCTTAATGGGGGTCTACAACCAGCCTCAGATGTACAGTCGTTTTGGTCATTTGATTAAATAGGATGATAGTGACAGGGTAAGAGGGGCATGATAGACACAAATGTTGTTGAGGCAGTACTGTAGTATAGCCTCATTCCTTTGGGGGGAAGAGTTTACAATTTGTATCTTCCTTCTTTTATGATGGAAGATTAATGTTTACATGACATTAGCAATGATAGGAATACATGTTGGATGCATGGCAACAAAGAGAGGTTCCCCCATTTTGAAGTAAAATTTCTGTCCTTTGGAGAATGGTGCCTTTGCATTCCCTCTTGTCATGATATGATCTCAAATATGCAGCAATTGAAGCCTTGTATGGAAAATTAACTAACATGACTCACTGCCTCTGAAAATAGTAATGTTTCTGTATGTCTCGCAATTTTTAAAATCGAGCTGCATCCTTTCCTTGATCATCCAGTGCGCAAAGTTGGGTGTGATCCTACCCTGTTTTAAAACTCAGCCAGTGGACATTTTTTCTTCCTTTTTGTTTCAAGAGTTTAATGAATATGCACCGATACTTATAGTATGAAATGAAAGAGTTTTACAACTCATATAATCATATCATACATTGCAGATATTTGTGGAAAATGTTAGTATTGCACCAACACTTTTTTCACAAAATATACCTATAACAATATTCTTACCATTGTCTTCCTTTGTTTGAAATATTATTTAAAAAATACTCTCACTATTCTCTTTTCACCATTCTACTTTATAAGTAAACTAGTAGATGACTCGTGCGGTTCATTTATATCTTGAACCGTTTGATAAGGGTTGGATAATTGTTATTATAAAATTATTAATGATTGCAAATATTTAAAAATAAAGATGTAGCAAATAACTAACATGATAAATCAAATATGTCTATTAACTAAATATTTACAAATATTACTAATAACTATAAATATTTACAAATATTTTGTTAATTAAAATAAGAAAAAAGTATTGTGGTGGTAGTGTCGTGTGAAAATAGTGAGTTTCAGTGGTAAAATTCAAAAGAGTTGGTAGCTTGGTGTTTTCACTATGATCTAACAGATTCTCCATGTCTTCATCACTAATATCTTTCTGTATCATTTTGTTCTCAACTGTTTCATCATCTTAAAGCAATGTCAAAACATCCTCTTCCTAATAATACAGATAAGAGATAAGAGACAAACATCCTCTTCCTAATAATACAGATAAGAGACAAACCACTCGTTAAAACATGGTAAAAAATGTAACTAGAAAAATATTAGTGCAAAGTAAAAAATGTAATTAAAAATGTAAGTGCAAGACTATGGACTGGACACTTCATAGTTCTAGTAAAATCTTAGAGTTAGGTTGATTCATTTCTTCTAAATAAAGATATAACAATACAAAGATGAGATTATGTAGCAAAAAGGGTTACAGCAGAACTAAAAATTGTACAACCAGCAGAACAAACAAAGATAAGATCAGGTGGAAAAAACCAGGTCATGCAGCAAAAAAATGGACTAAAGTTCTTTTTTTTCATGTGTGTAGAAGGTCATGATATAATTAGGTTGTGTTAATAGTACATGTAACTATAACAAGTTGATATCAAGAAAAATAGTTTTTCCACCAATTACCACGATCTTAGAATGTAAACATTTATTGAAACTAAAGCCATATGGTGTTTGACGAAATCCAACATTTAGTAAAGCAATGTGCGAAATATCATTTCACAAAGAGCAATATATAGATTTTAAGACTAACATTAGTCACAAGCTTAACATCAAACAACATGGACAAAACAACTCTATCATACAACAAAGTCAATCACAATTGGAGGTCAACAAAGCTCAGGAGCAGAACTCAAAAAACATGCAGAACCATTCAAAGACATAGTTTAAAGGGAAAAAGCTGGAACAAAAATAACAATAGGTAATCACAAATATTAGTCGAGTTGAATATACTATGGTCTCTCAAAATAACAGTATGACATGCTAGGTAACATTGAATAATTTATGGCTAGTAGAAATACCTCACATAGGACCCTCGAAAGATATTGTCATCCATTTGTAAAATTTAAGAAAAAATCATGTAAGGGAGATTAAAAAATAACATGAGATCAGGTAGAGATAAATTATCAATGTAATCAATAATTCATGGCAATGGTAAGAAGTTTACTACAATTCATATAAAATTAGAGTAGACTACGAAGGTAGAGTAATAGAAAGAATGTTGAATTGTTGGTAAGTACATAAGAATTTTTGATGAAAATTGAATAAGAGAATTATTAACATGCACTGTTTTGTTTGAATAATGATAGAATATTGGCTCCAAGTACCTATATTTTCTTTGCTTCTGCTCTACCTGTTATTGCCTTTGGTGAGTAGCTGAGTTGAGACACATGTCCTTCTTCCTGTGTTGCGAGTTTATTTATCACTTAATCTGGATTAAAAAGTTACAAATGAGTCACTTAATTTTAATTAATAAAATATGTTATATATTAAAGAATTGGATTAAAAAGTTATAATGAGTTTAACCAACAGAAAAAAATTTGAGTTGGAGTTAAGTGATATACATAAGTCATTGAGATACAAAACTTAATGATGAATGAAAATATGGCGGTCCTATGTAGATAGCAAGACAAACATTATTCTATATGGTCATGTATCTTCGGTACCCTCCAAAAGGTTAACTATGTTAACTTACAATGTATAGAAAGTACCATTAGGTGGAAAAGAGAAGTGACATGACATGTATCGGTTTCCAAGAAAAATCATGATTTATTGAGGTAAAGTAGTATAAGCATTCATTGTTCAAGCAAGCATTTTTAAAAGTGAACTGAAGTACAAGCAGATAAAGCTTAAAGGTTGGTTCCAATTAGGAGGTTGCATAATAGGTGCGGAAATTAGTGTTTATTTAAGGTGTTTGAATGCTTCGAGACATTTTTTTGTCAAAAATGAACTCAACGTCTTTCATTAGAAGACCAGTTAAAGGTTTGGTTATCTTAGAGAAGTCTTTGATGAAACGTCAGTAGAAACCGACATGTTCAAGAAAGCTTCGGACTTCCTTAACTGTCTTTGGTGGTCGTAGGTTTTCTATAACCTCTATTTTGGCTTTGTCAACCTCAATGCCTCTTTCAGATCCCTAACTGTCTTTGGTGGTTGTAGGTTTTCTATAACCTCTATCTTGACTTTGTCAACCTTAATGCCTCTTTCAGATCCCTAACTGGTGGTTGTAGGTTTTCTATAACCTCTATCTTGGCTTTGTCAACCTCAATGTCTCTTTCAGATACTATGTATCCTAATACTATACCTTCGGTGACCATGAAATGATATTTCTCCTAGTTTAGAACAAAGTTTACTTCCACGTATCTTTCTAGAGTTCTTTCAAGGTTAGCTAGGCGGTTTTTAAAATTGGATCCGCATACCGAGAAATCGTCCATAAAAACTTCCATGATCTCGTCGAGGAAATCAACGAAGATTGACATCGTACAATGTTAGAAAGTAGCTGGGGCATTGCAAAGTCCGAATGACATTCGTCTATAGACAAACGTTCCATAAGGGCATGTAGAGGTTGTTTTCCCTTAATCATCAGGATGAATGGGAATTTAGAAAAATTCTGAGTATCCATCTAAATAACAAAAGTAAGAATGTCTAGTCAAACGCTCAAGAATTTGATCTATGAATGGAAGAGAGAAATGATCTTTCCTAGTTACTTTATTTAGCTTTCTATAATCGATATTGCTTTCTATACGTTTTGCGACTTGTTTTTCTCTCTCGCTTTGCACAACTGTGACACCTCCTTTCTTCAATACCACATGTACAGTGCTTACCCACTTACTATCAGAAATTTGGTAAGTTATTCCAGCCTCTAGTAATTTTAGCACTTCCTTCTTTACTACGTCACTCATTATAAGATTTATCCTTCTTTGATGTTCTCTAGAGGGTTTAGAGTTCTCTTATAGCATAATCTGATGCATGCACACAAATGGACTTATCCCTTTGAGATCAGATATGTTATAACCAAGGGCTGCAAAATACTTTCTCAAGACATCTAAGAGTTGATTGGTATCGTCACTATTTAAGGTAGCGCTTACTATAAATGGACAATTTAGTTCTTCATCCAAAAACTCATATCTCAAATTCTTAGGTAGCTCCTTAAGCTCCATTGGTGGTTTCTTAGGACATGGCATATGGTTCGGGATAAGTGCTAAGCATTCATAAAGACTTTCATCTATATAAGGTTCCTTAAATTCATCGTTCTCCAAAATAGGAGTCGACGGTAGTTTAATTGTTTCGGTGGGTTCTTCTTGATCTAACTCTCTTATGCACTCATCAATAATATCAACGATACAATATGAGTCATCAATGGCAGGCTCCATTAAGAATTTGGATAAAATAAATCCTACTTTCTCATCACCTACTTTGAGAGTCATCTTTTCTCTCTTGACATCTATTATAGCTCCAGTTGTTGATAAAAAAGGTCTACCTAAAAGAATAGGGATTTCATCGTCTTCTTTAATGTCCATAACAACGAAGTCTGTTGGAATGTAAAGTTGACCGATTCTAACAGGGATGTCTTTTAAGATACCTATTGGGTATTTAACTGACCTATCTGCCAATTGAAGGGACATCCTAGTTGGTTGCATGTCTCCTAGGTTTAGTCTATTATAGATGGATAAAAGCATTAAACTCACACGGGCTCCTAAGTTCAGAAGGGTTTTATCGATGACATGATTTCCTAAAACACAAGGTATAGAAAAACTTTCAGGGTCTTTCTCCTTTTTAGCTAATTTATTTTCAACAATAGAGTTGCATTCTAAAGGTTTAGTGTCATCAAGTCTACGTTTATTGGTTAAGATATCTTTAAGGAATTTGACATAAGATGGTATTTGGGTGATGGCTTTGGTGAAAGGAATCTCAACGTGAAGTTTTTCTATCACTTTTACAAATTTTTTGTATTGGTTGTCTAATTTGGTTTGTTTAAGTCTTTGCGGGTATGTGATATGTGGTTTATAAAGAGGGGGATGAATATAGACTTGGTTATCCTTAACTCCTTCCTTATCTTTAACTTCTTTTTGTTTTTCAGGTTTTACACTCTCCTCGTTTTGTTTCTCAGGTGCGGCTACAACATTTTCCGTTGGTTGTTTTGACTTCTTCAACCTGGAATCTTCTGGTCCATCATAAGTGGTTTCATTCCGCATGGCAATAGCGTTAGCGTGCCCCTTAGGGTTAGGTTGAGGTTGTCCAGGAAATTGTCCTCCTGGCATAGCCTGAGCAACTTGTTGTTGAACTACTTGAGAGATTTGGTTTTCAAGCATTTTGTTGTGGGTCACCACAGAATCGACTTTGGTGTCTAATTGAATAATCAACTCATTTATGTGAATGTTTTGGTTCATGATGGATCCGTCTCAACAGTCAAATACATTGTCCACTAAATGATGAAAATTATGATATAGGAACTGCAAAATACGAAATATGAATCAGGGAGTTCTAAAATGTTAAGGTAAAGTCGAATACAAATAAAAATACATATATGTTAAGTTAACGCTATGTCCAAAATGTAAAGTAGAAAGATTAATAAAAGGCTGTATCAACTTGTAAAGAAATAATATAACAAATTTTGTACCAGATTATATTGTTATTTTTTGTGTAAATGTAACCAAGTTAAACTGAAGGAAGGTTCACCGTCGCAGGATCAAAACCATGGTATAAATAGAACTTTTCATCGGTTACATTGGTATCACCATATTGCATCACATGAGAAACTAATGCATAGTTGTTGTAATTTGAAGTCTGTTCCTTCAACTGCACAAGAAATTCAAACATAACTTCTTTCATCACTTTCTTGTTTTTCTCCCTCATTGCTAATAGTTAAAAGCAACCTAAAAAATTTATACAAAGACTAAAAGGGCACCTAATTAATCAAATTGTATATCCTTATACCAATCAACTTTGTCACTTTATCATCTATTTACTTTATTTTGCTAAGAAAAATATAAATCTGAAAATTATATTAAATTAATCATAAACTACAAAATAAAAATTTAAAGAAAATGAAATAAAATTTCAAATTTATAAATATTATTTGAAAAGTTGAGTTATAATTAAAAGTTCAAAGAAGCATTATATCAAACATGAAGAGTGCAAAAGTAAGGAAAACTTATTCACCAAAAGGAATTTGACTTATCTTGGTTGTTTTTGTCTTCCTCATCCACTGGTGTTGTTTTGTCCTCATTAATATTTGACAATGCTGAAAGAAAAAAAAAAGTAACCTAATGATATACTGTGAAATAGTTAAAAAGATGGGAATAAAATCACAACCCATGTAATTGCTTTCAAATGAGAGAGGGAAACCAAACCCGAGTATAAAGATGAAACCAAGTTGAATGATAAAATAAGAAATGAGAAATGTTCTCCACTTGGCAAAAGCAATGTATTTGATTGGCCAATATATTTACAATTAACAAATTACGAAAATGGGCATATTTTAGGATAAATTAAATTTGTGTTGAAGGTTAAATAAGGGTGAGTTTATGCATGCTTCAATCTTAGGTAGATGGTTGATTTTGACTTTTGGGTTTATTTATTAAATAATATATTTGGTCTATATAGATTAAATATATCAATTATTCAATGGTTCTAATAAAAAAATATTTATAAAAGAGAATAAATGAAGTATATTCTTATTCTGAAGATAAGCTATATTAAGTGAGTCTCATAAACTTTAATATTTATTTTGTTTCACAATGAATGATACAGTTGATCATTTTACACTGATTAAAAAAATAAAGGCTAAATTACTATAGGAATCCTTTAGGATATTTAATTGTAATAGGTTGGTTTTTTAGGATTTTTTTCCCTCTACATGTCAGTACTTTAAGTTGCATAATGTTGCGGTGAGAATAGGATATCAAATTATTGATTAATTTGAATCACAATCTTGATTCACAACCGGTCTTTGATTTATCCGAAGGAAAGGTTAAAGAAAGGAAAAACTTATTTTGCATCGTAAACACAATGCGGGGAGAGATATAGGGTTCGGGGGTTGGTTAAGTTTAGGGAAGATATTAACATCCTAAACTTCTGTAGTACTCTATAGGAACCTCTTGTTTTAATGTGTTATTGCTATGGTTATCTTCTTAAGGGTATTGCTAAGAGTTAAAGGTAAAGGAGAAAGACCTAAGAGGTTAGTCCTAAGTATACTCGCCAAGACTCACATCTTGTGCCTACGTATCTGAGGTAGGGGATGGGATCAGAGTAATCGTAGTTACCCTCAAAAGGGAGGAAGAGGAATTTCTTGATTGTGGTCAAGGTTCTAGGGGGAAGTAAGTGTTCATATGGAAGCGCTTACATGGAGTGTGGCGACTCCGATTCTACGTTGTAAGTTGAATTGGAAGGTGAGAGTAAGTATTCCACGGTGAAAACTTACATGCAGTGCGGAGACTCCTGATCCTAAGGCTAGGATAAAGGGTTGAATGTCCACGGCGGGACGCCTAAGCATGAGTACAGTGACTCGGGTCCTAAGGCTAGGATGGGCGAGGGTTAAGGACTATTGACACGACGGTCAAACAGTTAGACCTTTCCTTCGGAGGGGAAATAAGTGGTAATGTAAGGCAAATGGATAATCGATAAGCGTTGATCATAAAGTAATGTGGTATGCAAAATATGTACAAGCGATAATAACAATGAGAATATGGTCAAGTTGGAAACGAGCGGTGAAATTGTAATTGACTTAGCAGTTAAAAAATGAATTTTTAGTTGTTTTTGTGAATATTATTAAATCTAAGTAAGAATGAAAATTAGAATGACTTGTTTTTATGGTTTTTTGTGAGAAAATTTATTTAATTGAAAATTAAGTCTAAAATGTTAGAACTTAAATTAAATAAAATGGGAAAAAATTAGATTGATCTCAAATTAATAAAAAATTATTTATTTTTAGGCAAAATGAATTCTAAATTAAAAGAGTTAAAAAATAACTAAATTGAATAGAAATTAGAAACAAGTTTTGTGATTTTTAAATAGGTATTTTTGTTTATTTATTTTGGGTTTGTAATTATTAAAAAAAGAAATTAAATTAATATTAATCTAAACGTGTTTTTTTTTCTTTATGAAATTCTAAATCTAGTTTTTTTATTTAAAACTTAACTAAATTAAAAAAAACTAAATAAATATTTTTATATTATTTTTCATTTTTATTATTATTTTATTTATTTTCATATTTTAAAATTAATTAAAATATGTTAGTGGATTAGTTTGTTAATTTATTATTATTATTTACTGCATAATTAAAAAAAATGAAATATAAACAGAAAAAAAAGGAAAATAAAGAAAAGAGGAGAATTGGGTCGGGCTGGGTGGTCAGGCCCCAGACCCGACCCGGTTCGCTAAATAAGAGAGGGGGTTGGGTTTCTAAAAACCCTAGGGAGCCAAACACCTAAACAGCGCCCCCTATCCTTCGGTTTTCTCTTCTTTTCTCTCTACCCTTCTCAACTTTTCTCCCCTTTGGTTTTGCATGCACACAATTTTTCCTTCTTCTTCTTCGTTTGCCATATTTCTTCTTCTTGTATTCTAAAAAAAATAACAAAAATTAAAGAAACGTTACAAATATGGTGGCTTACGGTTGGATTTATGGGTTTCACGTTGACAATGGTGGGGGACGATGATGACGCCGAAGAATTTTCTCGCGTCTGAGTCCGGTCGGTTTTCGCGATTTCCACGGTGGGTTTTGACACGATCTGTTGCGTATGATTTGGGGTTTGGAAATAGTTTCTTCAGATGTGGTTTGCGATTTGCTGCCTATGATGGTTTTCTGAGGCTTTGGTGATGGTTAATGGATGATTTATGATATTTTTTTTCGGATTTTGGTTGGATGATTTTGCTGGGTTATTTTGGAAACGTTTGAGTTTTTTCTTTTGATCAGATTTTGTGATGTTTTTCGGTGGTGGTGGTAGTTCTGATGCCCCTTTTTCGTCCAAACTTTTGTTCTTCTTATAGTATTTTCTTTCAAAATGTGTTTTGATTATTTAAACAAAGTTTCCTTTTTGAAGGAACATGTCTTAACATGTTCCTGTTCTTTTCCATATTCAGATTTCTTTATGGTGATGTTATTATCTTCTTCTTTTGTACAAATTTGTTGTGATGCTACTGTCGCAGACTTATTATTGATGACGACGATGTTTGTTTCCATTTTCAGAGTTATGGATTTGATGTTGATCCGTGTGATTTCACTGTCATGTTGGATTTTGATAAATTTTCTTCTTTCCAAATCCGGATTTGCCATGATTATTATTTTTTGGATGATGATATTGTTTTGATGGTAATATCTGCGGATGCTGTTGGTGTTCATTGATAATAATAATCCATTTTGTGTTTAATGAGGGCTGTTGGACTTGTTGGATTTTCGAATTTTGTCCCTTGCTAGATTTTTGGATTCTCTTAAGCCTCGTTTGGACAAAAAATTAATTTCTAAAAAACTCTTTTCTCTTTCTCGGACCAAAATAGGAACTGCCTTGATCTTGGAACGCAAGCTGGCGGCGATTCTTTTTCATTGCCCTTGCGGACCGAGACGGAACCCGGTGATGATATCATACTCCGAGGGTTTCGAAAATAATTTTAAAAAATCACTTTCGATTAAAAACACATCCAATTTCTAACCATCTGTTTTTTTACTTGCAGGTTTCTCTTCGAATATGGAAATATGGGACTTGAAGACCATAGTCTTAGGACCTTTAGAAATTTTAGGACTTGTTGTAGATGCTTTTGATTGGCTGCATTTTATGGCAAAACATTAGAGTGTATATGAATGTCATGACTGATGTTATGACATACACTAAGAGTATTCTGCAGGGTAAGTGAAGTTGGATGTCATGACTGGATGTTGTAACATTGATTGTATGACATCAGACGCGCATAGTTTGTTTTTCTGTTATTAGCTTAGGCTATACTTCAGGAAACAATCCAGGAAGCATAGTTATTTTAGGCGACATAACAGGCATTGCTGAGGATAACATAGAAGACTCCTGACCTGATGATAAGTGCGCAGCTTCATGAAGAGAGGTTTATCTTGGGTAAACCTAGTTTCTCCATCAAGGCCCAAACAAGTTTGTTGCTATAAATAACAGAAGGATCATTCCTAATAGGGCAGAGCTTGAAGAGAGAGCTTCAAGACAGAGATTGGATCGTGTGATTTGTGAGTGAAGAACTTTGTTCTTCACGTGTGTTTAGGAGTCTTAAGATTCCTTGTGTGCCAAGCAATTGTATGTTGTATAATTGCTTTGGTTATTGTGTATGAACAGGTGTGTTCATTGTGTCACTCAAAGCTATTAAGCAAGAGTGTGTATCACTTGATCAAAGCTGTGAAGCAAGATCTAGCCGTGTTTGAAGTGAGTCTTCATATCTGTTTTGTAATTGTGTATTGATATCACTTAGGTGATTGAGGGGGAGTGAGTGGGTATACTCAGGTCTAGTGGTCTCTAGGCTGAAGTGTCATTGGGTAGGTCTTAAGTGAAGAGTGCAAACTGGGATCGTTTGACTCTGAATTAATTCTACTGATAGTGAATTTCCTCCCTGGCTTGGTAGCCCCCAAATGTAAGTGTGGTTGACACTGAACTGGGTGAACAATTACTTGTGTTATTTACTATTTTCCATTTACAACTTATTATTAAATGCAGTAGTCTATGTTACAGTGGATGTCATAACATTCGTAATAACATCCATCGCGTGCTTACCAGAATTTCAATTGGCATCAGAGCAGACACCCTGCCTGTTATTTTCTAGGTGAGATCTAGGGAAGATAAATTCTGGTACTATGGATAAAGACATAGGATTCACAAATAGACCACCAATTCTGGATGGCTCTAATTATGACTATTGGAAACCTAGGATGATTGCCTTCTTAAAGTCTTTAGACAGCTGTCATACCCTAAATTTGTCCTACCCTTTTGTAAATATTTTCGCATTTATCGTTCCGTGCCATTTAGACACGTGTCATCTCGCAATTGGCTGATTTTTCAAAAGTTTCTCTTTGACCAATTAAAGCGTGACACGTATCCTTTTTATTTTATTTTATTTCAATTTCTTAACTTTTCTCTTTCTTTTAAAATATTTCTAATAATAATAGTATTTTAATATATATATATATATATATATATATATATATATATATATATATATATATATATATATATATATATATATATATATATATATATATATATATATATATATATATATATATATATATATATATATATATATATATATATATATATATATATATATATATATATATATATATATATATATATATATATATATATATATATATATATTAGATTATTTATGTTAATAATACTAATTAGGTTTATATCAATTTATTTGTATTAATTAGTATAATATTAGTTTTCTTATAGTTTTATCAATTTGCTGGTTATAGTTAATATTTTATATTGTTAATATTAATTAGTAGTTAATATGTTTAATTAATATAAAAAAGAGAGAAAATTGTTTGAAAATGTTTGGAGTTGCATAAGGCCCATCGGGTAGGCCCATTGGAGGGGTTGGGGGAGAAAGTCTGCAGGTTATAAAGGGAAGGGGAGATTGATTCAGAAAGGGGGCAGGATTCACTGTTCACAGCCGCCACGAATACCCTAAATCAACCAACCCAATTCGGACGCACTGTCCCTAATGGAACCCTAGAGGCGCCGCTACCCTAAATCAAGCCGAACCCTAAACATCATCATCTTCGTCAAACCTTGAACCGCCGCCCAATTCGCTCCAAAACCACTCGACCCGCCGTTCTCCCTCCACTCGAAGATACCTTTCATCACGAAAACCCACACAGACCTCTCTTCTTGTCATAAAATAACTCTCCTAATCCACCGCCGGAAGACGATTTACTTCACAACGCCACCATTATCACTTGTGAATCACCGCATCAGTGTTTTGGACGCAGTTGAAACCTTGGATGAGTTTTACCCCTCCATTGCTGTCGTAAAGATTGGAGCGGATCAGCGATTCCAGCTTCGATCCGTGCCAAGTGTCGTTTGGTGTTGTTAATGAGCTGTAGAACTACGATACCGATTTAACGCAAGTTGCGGTTGGCGAAGGAAAGACGCCCGTGACAACAATGTATCAAAGGACGGCCGCCTCAATGACAACTTCAACAAGTTTGAGTCTGCACAAATAGGTTGTATGTTTTGGAGTGCATATTCCCAGTTCATGACATGTTCTTATAGACTCTTTGCTGCCAATGTGGTTACGGAATGGAGGAAGGTCCGAGCTTCAAGAGTTGGTTTTCTTTGGCTGTGATTTAGCAGGGGATCTGTTTCATCGCAGTAGCAATTTGTTCGTACAACAATGAGCGATAAACCACGGTGTAGCATAACATCGCTCTGATTCGAACCACGAAGCATTCTGACTTGTTTCAAATTCAGATCACGACGTCACCGCAACAACAACAGTTTCTTTTGATGACCTGGATTATATTCTTTTTTTATTTCACAAATAGATTGTGTTGTCTGTGATCGGTTTATGCGCAGGTTTAGATCCTTCTTGATTCTTCATCATAAGGCGGCAAGAGGAGATGTTGTGGTCATGCTGAGATAAGAGAGGTGGCAATGCAAGCTGAGCGAGTTAGTTCGAATTGGTTATTTGAACAGGGCACAACTGCAACAATGACGAACGAGTAGCAGTAACGGTTCAGTACAATCTGAGTTTTGAGATCCTGATGGTGTAGTTTTACTGACTCTGTTCTTATTGTGGGTTGATACTGGATTTGGTTTGGTTGGATCTTTGCTTTTAGTTATCTGCATCATGTGCATATTTTAAACTTGGTTTGTAAACTTTTAATGTGTGTTGATAAGGAGGGGTTAGAGTCAGAATTCTACTTTCATAACTGTTGTTTGATTTAATTCTGAGATTGGCATTGTGTTAATTTGATAGAGTTGTGTAGACCTTGTTTTCGTGATTCCATTTTTGCAAGTTTCTGCTACTTTTGTGATGTTCTGTTTTGAATAATGTTCATTGCGGTTATTTCTTACTGTTGGCAAAACATGTCGCTATTCCGATTATGCTTATACGGTGGGGTTTGATTATTCACTTTCAGTTTTGTTTTTCTGATTATGAAAAGTTAAACTTAGAGGAATATATGTAGCTGCTGTCTTACCTTGAATATTCTGACGAGTTTCAATGAATGCCGCTAATTCGTTTTGCTTTGTCAAAAAACAGGTCGTGATGTCGAACTTCGATAGCAATCGCGACATATAAAGTGGTAGCAACCACATTCGGTGTGATACTTCGAGGATTCGGTCATAGCGGTACTAGTAATCCCAACATCGACAAATCACGGCGTAACGGTAAATCTCGAGTTATCCCGTTGGTTCAATTGATATCTCTGATGAGCATTTTTACTTCGGTGTCGTTGTTCTCAATATAACATATATTTCAAGTTAGCGTTTGATCCAAACTGTTAAGGTTTTTTACTTGTAATGGTTGTTTTAAAATCTGTATTGACTTCATATCCATCCTGTTAAGAACTATGTTTATCATTTGTGGTTTATTACAGTTGGTTCATTGGTAGAATTTATGGGGTGATTGAGTTTGGTTCGAACGCGTTTCGATTGGCACTTTCAACTCTGTTTGATTTATGCTTGAGTTTTCATTAAGATCTTCGCATAAGTTATGTATTCTGGTGTCTTCATGTTGTCGTTTCAGTTTTGTCTGTACGAAAATGTTGCTTATTCGCTTTCCATTTTTTAAATCGTTATGAATCGTGCCGGTTGGATTGGTATTGTGGTAGTTTGATGGAGCTCTGCAGATTTTGTTTCGCAACCCCGTTTGTCGCCAGTTTTGTTCTTACCGTGGATATTGTGAACGCTTGGCATTCGCATTTAGGAAAATGAAAGCCTTACATCAATTTTTGCTTGTACTGTGGGTGATTTAGTGGAATTCTGAGTAAATTTCCAACCTTATCATTTCTTTTTTCGTTTTTTTATTATTATTATTTATTCAATTATTTAAAGTTTTTTTTAATTTATTAATTTATTAGGCAGTGTAAAAATATTCTAATAATTTCTAAGTTTTTTTAAATAACATTTGTCAAGATCAATATTTATAAAAGTCGCTTTTCTATTTTAGAAATTAGTTTGCTTTAATACGTATCCAAAATTTTCTTTTTAATAGAACTGTAGATTATTTTCAAATTTATTACCAAAATTTGGTTAACTTTTTTTTAAGTCCTAAAATTCAATTTTCAACATATAAACTACTTTCTTAATCAATTGCGGAAAAACGAACTTTTAAGATCTAGCATCTTTTGAGTTCTCGAATAATTACTATTGGGGCGTACGCCTTAGGTAGTAACATTCGGATTTTCATTATAAAGTACGCCCTTTAATTATTTAGGCAATAAAATGTCATTGGAGTCTAGCACTCCACGTGATACTTTTGTTGCTCATTAAAACAATTTTTTTTTTTATAAAATATAAATCAAAACCTTTCTTCTTTTTTAAAAAAGGTATTCATTTAAAGCAATTTCAAAAGAGATTCTATTTTTAAAGAAAAAACTTTTGAGCAAATAGTATTTCATTAAACATTTCCAAATACCAATAATTATTCTTTTTAGATCAAAATTGCTTTATATTCGATTTAATGGACAGTTATGTTAAGACAATCCTAAATTATTTCCTAAATAAAACTTCAAACTTTATCTTCAAAATGGGCATCATTCTTCTGTTTCCATTCTAATAATTTTTTTTACAAATTACTTTCTCAGATAAATCACCCTCAAAGTTAATAAATTCTTTTTCTAATCTTCATCTAACTTCTTTTTAATGTTAATTTTTTTTCTTTTTAAAACCAAATTACGAAAAATTAAACTCTTGAAGTCTAGCATTTCTGGAGTTTTCGAATGGATATTATTGGGGTGCACACCTTAAATAACGTATTGTTCAACTCTTTGCTCTTTAAACATTCTCCTATTTGGACAAAGAAATATCATAAGAATCCAGCAATTCTGTGTGATATTCCCGTTGTTCGTTCAAACTTTTTATGTATGAAAAGTGTATCATCAAGATCTAGCATCTCGATAATACCCCGATTAGTTGATTGTGAGGCCGACGTCTCATTTGTTAAGTAATCGTCGTTTCTCCTATACCTTTCAAATTCAATCTCGTGTTCTCACCTCTCGTACCGCAAATTATTTTCACACCTCGTTTCACTTCAAATTATTCCAAAACATTTTCTCAACTTTTTCTCGATTAAAACTCCGAAAGAAGGAGATTCTTGGAATCTAGCATTCCTTGAATTTTCGAGTGAATAATTCTCGAGGCACGCCCTTTAAGTTGTTATTCACTCAACCTTTCGATTTTTTCAAACTCAATCATTTTTCCCATCGTTCTCCTAAGTCGAATGCTCGTCCGCATTCGCAACACATTTCATTCACAATTCCTCGTGGTCTCGATATTAGGAGCACCCTCAGGGACTGATATCGCTTCTCACAGCCCTAACACTTGACACGTCGTCAAGTCGGCTCCATCTTCAAACAAATCCTCGACACGTCGTCGAGCTACTTCAAAACAACTCCCTTTTGGCCTCGCAGGCCATTCTTCGATTCGATCCTTTCACAAACATTTTTTAAAACTTACGAAAGAGGGATATTCTCATAATCTAGCATTCTTTGAATATTCGAATGAGTAACTCTCGAGGCGCGCCCTTGAGTTGTTATTAGTTCATTCTTTCATTTTCAAAACATCCAACTCTTCAACTTATTCAGTCAATTCCCGAAAGAATTGAGTTCTCGGAATCTCGCATTCTTTGAATTCTTGAGTGACAAGCTCTTGAGACACGCTTTTGGGTTGCTTGTCAGTCACCCTTTCGTCTCTTTCCCAAACTCCCAATCTATTCAACCTCATATTTTCGTGGTTGTTACCACGAACTACGGCTGCTCTGATTCTTCATTCTCATCTGAATGTAAGATACGTAGGCACAAGATTGCGATGATCTTGGCGAGCTACCTCCCCTCCATCTCCCTGTTAACCTTGTCTTTTCGTGGTTGTTACCACGAACTACGGACGCTCTGATTCTTTATTCATTCTCGAATACAAGATACGTAGGCACAAGATTGCGATGATCTTGGCGAGCACACTTCTATCCATCTTCCTTTTTCCCCTATCCTTTCCCGTAGTCGAACTACGACGCTCTGATTTCTCATTCTCGTCCGAATGAGCATACGTAGGCACAAGGGCCCCAATCCTTGGCGAGCACCCTATCTTCTAACCACCCCATTCCCCTAGCGTCTTTACCTTTTAACCTACCAATTCTACCTTTAACGAACGATAAGAAAACAAGTAAACCTAAAACAACACTCCCCACATTACCTTAAGAGGTTCCCGTCGAGTACGACGGACGTGAGGGGTGCTAATACCTTCCCCTCACGTAACCGACTCCCGAACCCGGAACTTGGTTGCGACAGCCCTGTTCCTATCCTTTCGTTTTAAGAGGTTTTCTCGATATTTTTCTCTCCCGTTTATTCGGGAAAAATAAAGTTCGGTGGCGACTCTGTCGAACCGCAATTTCCGCGCCTTTCGCGCGAGGGTCGTATTTTCGAATGAATTTTTCGAGGTGCGACAACAGCAAGGCATGGAGAGCTGCAAACTCTGGCTGGGAACATCTAATGAAGACTGATAAAGATGGATTATTTGTGCTTATACCTGAAGAAGAATGGACCAAAGATCAAGAAGCCTTGGCTCTTGGGAATTCTAAAGCTTTGAATGCATTATTCAATGGTATAGACAAGAACATTTTCAGACTGGTGCATCATTGTGAGCTGGCTAAAGAGGTTTGGGATACTCTCAAAACAACTCATGAGGTAACCTCTAAAGTTAAGATGTCAAGACTTCAAATGCTGACCACCAAGTTTGAAAGTCTGAGGATGAAGGAGGATGAGACTATTCATGAATTCTACATGAATATTCTTGAAATTGCAAACACTTCAGAAGCCTTGGGAGAAAAGATGTCTGAAGAAAAGCTTGTGAGGAAAATTCTCAGATCTTTACCTAAAAGGTTTGCCATGAAAGTCACTGCCATTGAAGAAGCTCAAGATATATGCAATATGAAGGTAGATGAACTCATTGGTTCTCTCCAAACCATTGAGATGGGAATGAGTGATCAAGCTGTGGAGAAAAAGAACAAAAGCTTAGCACTTGTTTCAAACACTGCAGATGACTCAGAGGAAGATAATGAGGAGCATTTGTCAGAAGAAACTGCCTTGCTTGGTAAACAATTCAACAAACTGATCAAAAGATTAATAAACCATAAGTCAAAGCCTTATGTCAAGAACAACTCCTTTGACACCAACAGAAGGGAAAAATCTGAAGATACATCTAACCAAGGCAAAGGAGTTCAGTGTTATGAATGTGAGGGTTATGGTCACATTAAAACTGAGTGTCCCACCTATCTCAAGAAGCAAAAGAAGAGATTAGCAGACACTTGGTCTGATGGAGATTCTGAAAGTGGATCAGAAGAAGAATCTGCAAGACATGTCACTGTTCTGAACAATGTATGCATATCTGATGGTGATTCAAGTGAAGATGAGCTAACTTATGATGAACTTGAAGATTCATACAAAAAGCTATGCACAAGAAGTGCAGAATTATATCAGCAAGGAGAACAACAGAAGAAGTGCATAAGAGAATTAGAGGCTGAGAAGATAGAGCATCTTGCAATAATAGAATCACTCAAAAGTGAGGCAAGTTTGTTGGAATCCAAAATGGTGCAGATTTCAAAATCCCTAAGGATGCTAAACCATGGGACTGACACTCTAGAAAGGACTTTACAGAGTGGTCAAAGAGCTGGAAAGATGCTTGGACTGGGATTTGTTGGTGAACAAAAACCCATCTTGGAGCTCAAAAGACCAAAGCCTGAAACTCAGAGGTCAAAATGGATGTCACGACCAATGTCACAACATCCAAGAAACAGAAGTTGGAACCAAACCAAGAAAAAGTTCCAAGGGTATATGTGTTACTACTGTGGTAAACATGGACACATTAAACCTTTAGGTTTCTGGCTGCATGGATTTCCTAGTCATCCTCATCAAGGCAAATCCAAACAGGGTGCTCATGTCAAGAAACAACATCATGCTAAGCTCAAGAAGGTTGTCCCTGCCAAGAAAAAATAATGGATTACCAAGGAGGTTGCTCTAGTAGCTCATCTTAGGATGCCTACCAAAGGAGACTGGTATTTTAACAGTGGTTGTTCTAGACATATGACTGGAACAAAGGACTTGTTGGTAAACATCAAACCTCTTACCTCAAGTCATGTGACCTTTGGTGATGGAGCTAGAGGAGAGATCAAAGGGATTGGACCACTAGACTGTCCTGGTGCTCCAAAACTAGACAATGTCTTGTTGGTTAAAGGACTGACTATAAATCTTATCAGTATTAGTCAGCTCTGTGACCAAGGACTTAATGTCAAATTCACTAAGGAGACATGTGTGGTGGTCAATAAAGAAGATGAAGAAGGCATGAGGGGTAATAGAGCTCAGGATAATTGTTATTTATGGGAGTCTAAAAGTAACCTCAATGATTGTACCATGACTCAAGAAGAGAAGAAGGATCCAATATGGTTGGAGAAAGGTAGACTTCCTCATAGGATGAAGAAGACCATAACCAAGGAATCAGTAAGAGGAACTTCTAAATTTTCTCTAGATGGAAGAAGAGGCTGTGGTGAATGTCAGGTTGGCAGGCAAGCCAAGATAGCATATCCAAAAAGGGGACATCACAGAAACCTGGACCTGTTATACTGGAATTTGATGGAGACAATGACAAGTAATCGTCATAAAGGAAACAATGTCACTCAAGATGTCATGACATTATTCTGTGACACTCACATTAACTTCAATATGAACTTCATTCAGTTCAAGAGAACCATGCACTGGGATGACATGGATCAGTTTAAAAAGGATTGTATGAAGCGTGGTGATTCTGACCAACAAAGGGCTAACACGGTGACAAGAAGTCTCAAGCGATGATAGCAATGAGAATATGGTCAAGTTGGAAACGGGCGGTGAAATTGTAATTGACTTAGCAGTTAGAAAATGAATTTGTAGTTGTTTTTGTGAATATTATTAAATCTAAGTAGGAATGAAAATTAGAATGACTTGTTTTTATGGCTTTTTTGTGAGAAAATTTATTTAATTGAAAATTAAGTCTAAAATGTTAGAACTTAAATAAAATGGGAAAAAATTAGATTGATCTCAAATTAATAAAAAGTTATTTATTTTTAGGAAAAATGAATTATAAATTAAAAGAGTTAAAAAATAACTAAATTGAATAGAAATTAGAAACAAGTTTTTTGATTTTTAAATAGGTATTTTTTGTTTATTTTTTTGGGTTTGTAATTATTAAAAAAAGAAATTAAATTAATATTAATCTAAACGTGTTTTTTTTTCTTTTTGAAATTCTAAATCTAGTTTTTTTATTTAAAACTTAACTAAATAAAAAAAAACTAAATAAATATTTTTATATTATTTTTCGCTTTTATTATTATTTTATTTATTTTCTTAGTTTTTTAGTTTATTATTATTATTTACTGCATAATTACAAAAAAAATATGAAATATAAACAGAAAAATAAGTAAAAAAAAGGAAAATAAAGAAAATAGGAGAATTGGGTCGGGCTGGGTGGTCAGACCCCAGATCCGATCTGGTCGCTAAATAAGAGAGGGGGCTAGGTTTCTAAAAACCCTAGGGAGCCAAACGCCTAAATGGCGCCCCCCTTATCCTTCGGTTTTCTCTTCTTTTTTTTTCTCTCTACCCTTCTCAACTTCTCTCCCCTCTGGTTTTGCATACGCACAGTTTTTCCTTCTTCTTCTTCGTTTGCCATATTTCTTCTTTTTGTATTTTAAAAAAATAACAAAAATTAAAGAAACGTTACAAATGTGGTGGCTTACGGTTGGATTTATGGGTTTCACGTTGACAATGGTGGGGGACGATGATGACGCCGAAGAGTTTTCTCGCGTCTGAGTCTGGTCGGTTTTCGCGGTTTCCACGGTGGGTTTTGACACGGTTTGTTGCTTACGGTTTGGGGTTTGGAAATGGTTTCTTCAGATGTGGTTTTGTGATTTTCTGCCTATGATGGTTTTCTGAGGCTTTGGTGATGGTTAATGGATGATTTATGATTTTTTTCGGATTTTGGTTGGATGATTTTGCTGGGTTCTTTTGGAAATGTTTGAGTTTTTTCTTTTGATCAGATTTTGTGATGTTTTTCGGTGGTGGTGGTTTTTCTGATGCCCCTTTTTCGTCCAAACTTCTGTTCTTCTTATAGTATTTTCTTTCAAAACGCGTTTTGATTATTTAAGCAAAGTTTCCTTTTTGAAGGAAACATGTCTTAACATGTTCCTGATCTTTTCCACATTCGAATTTCTTGATGGTGATGTTATTATCTTCTTTTTTTGTATGAATCTGTTGTGATGTTGCTGTCGCGGATTTATTATTGATGACTGTGATGTTTGTTTCTATTTTCAGACTTGTGGCTTTGATGGTGATCCGTGTGATTTCACTGTCATGTTGGATTTTGATAATTTTTCTTCTTTCTAAATCCGGATCTGCCATGATTATTATTTTTTAGATGATGATATTGTTTTGATGTCTTCATTAAGTTTGATGGTAATATCTGCGGATGCTGTTGGTGTTCATTGATAATAATAATCCGTTTTGTGTTTAATGTGGGCTGTTGGACTTGTTGGATTTTTGAATTTTGTGCCTTGCTGGATTTTCGGATTCTCTTAAGGCTTGTTTGGACAAAAAATTAATTTCTAAAAAACTCTTTTCTCTTTCTCGGACCAGAATAGAAACTGTCTTGATCTTGGAACGCAAGCTGGCGGCGATTCTTTTTCGTTGCCCTTGCGGATCGAGACGGAACCCGGTGATGATATCATACTCTGAGGGTTTCGAAAATAATTTTAAAAAATCATCTATGATTAAAAACACATCCAATTTCTAACCATCTGTTTTTTTACTTGCAGGTTTCTCTTTGAATATGGCAATATGGGACTTGAAGACGTAGTTTGAAGACCATAGTCTTAGGACCTTTATAATTTTAGGACTTGTAACTTGTAATGAAATATAACTTTGTAGCTTTGTAATAGAAATTAAATTTGAAAATGTATAAAACTCGATTCTTGAATCAAAATACGAATTTTAAATCCTTCGCATATCCTGTGAATTTAATTATTTCGACTTTACTTCCGACCCCAATCTTGCTACAAACAACTTTGAATTTTCTTAACTTGCATCTGAGCAAAAAAAATGCAAACTCTTGAAACCAGACAAACCAGTGGGAATTTGACGCAAATCGTGAATTGACTTGAGCTTCCTGTGACAATTAACTCGTAAACGGCTCGAACATTCTGTGAATAAATACTTAACTTTGGAAAAGATTTTTCGAGTAAACGGCATCCCAATTTGTCCAAACCTTGACAGTCCCAAATCAAACGGTTCATAAATCAAATCAATATTCCAACCTTTCATCTAACGGCTAACAACCTGATTCTTAAATCTGGATGGATTGTATCAAGAAGAATCTGACATCCACACTGCCATGGAAATTCGAACAGTGTTCAACATAAAGTCTTGTAATTCGAGAGGTAAGAGAACCTAATTTCTTGGGATCCTCCGGCAATGAATGAGCTATATAATAACCAAAATGGAAATTAATTGGTAATACGTCTGCATCCACCGATTTAAAGGGCACACCGACATTTTTCCAATTTTCAACACACCTGCAAAATGAACAACTAAGCAAACCGGTTAGCGGTTAGCAAAAAAATGAGATGCGGAACGGAATGAAATGCAAAATGATCAGTGATCTAAGGGTAAATTTTGGGGTATGACAGTTGCCCCTTTTTAAATAACTTCACCGGATGATTTAAGCAACGAAGGCTCGAGAAATCATGGTGAAAGGGATTTAAATACAGATAATAAAAAATTTTGCCCTTAGAGGTAGTGATATGCAATGCTATGGACAAATGAAACGAACTAAAATTCTGACAATGCCATGAATTTAATATGATGCATAATGATAAATGCACGGATGCAGACGACACGACGACACATGGGACCGTCGCAATAAGCAACCACACACACTGGGGAAGACAATGCACTGGGAAAACAGCACGGAACCGGGGAAGTCTAAAGTGATGGACCAACAGGTTCAAGTATGACCAGTTGTCACTTTAGAAAGAAAGGAAAAAAGAGATCCTCAAAGAAGATGGCACTGGTGAGGCGGCCTCCACTAGGGAAAATATCTAGAGTAACTGCTCAACAGGTTCAGGCATGATCGGTTGACACTCTAGAATAAAACAAAAAAAGAGATCCTTGATAGAGATGGCACCGGCAAGACGGCCTCCACTGAGGAAAATATCCAATAGTAGCTGCTCAACAGGTTCAACCATGACCGATCGACACTCTAGGATAAAAAGATAAGCTTCCATGATCAAAATATAATTCAGCTTCTTCTTTAACTAAATGATTCATTTAGAAAGGGTAAATAAACTTCCCCACGCCTCCAAGGTTTGTATGCCATGAACGGGTCTCAGTTTCTTCTTTTACTTGAAAAGGGTAAAATGAACCTCCCCACACCTCCAAGGTTTGTATGCCATGAACGGGTCTCAGTTTCTTCTTTTACTAAAGGGTAAAATAAACTTCCCCACGCTTCAAGGTCTGGTGCCCTGAATAGGTATCAGTTTCTTCTTTTACTAAAGGATAAAATCTCCCCACACTTCAAGATGGAAGGGCAATGGAAACCAATTTTTAATGAATTCATTCCAAAAAATCTTAATTGTCACTAACGGTGCTTATGTGGCATGTTACGTTGCTGACATGGTTGTAAGTTTACTGAGATGTAATTGTTGGTCCTTAATGTTTATTTAATCAAACAAAAGTCTCTATTTTAAGATTAAAACCATTGGTAGCTGTAACTTTTAATATTTAATCAAACATTCAAATATTTACTAAAAACCCTTTCTCTTCTTTTTATTCTTCCTTTGGTTCTCTACAACTCCCTAACCATCCTCAACTCCTAAATTCTAACTGTCTCACTCATCCTCCATGAACATCACCTTCACCATCAAGATTTCCACCACTTTTCTCCATCACTAAACACAAAGCCTCCTTCTTCATCACAACTTTAAGATCTCCATCTTCAAGCTTTCAATTCCATTCCCATTTTTGTTCATAAACATCACGACAAGAATATTATCAATACAAGCAACAAAAATCATTAACAAATAGGGGAAGTAAAATAACAACAACTCAGTAACATAAAGAGAGGAAGAGAGAAGCCGAAAAACCTTCAAATACGTCAAATACAATGCTGTAACAATGTGGATGACAAAATTTGTAAGCAAGTAGAAAAATAATAACAAAACAAAAAATGACGCAAGGAATTGTTAACCCAGTTTAGTGCAAATCACCAATCTATGGAGGGCGTTAACCCAAGAAAGTAAATTTACTCTTAATAGTCAAAAGTACAAATTGGTCTTAATTGAACTCTTCACGTTTAATGTCTCTTTTTCTAATATTGTTCGTAAATTTCTATATACGACTCCCCTTGAATATGAGACCTCTCTCACTTACTATCAAACAATCTCCAAAGTGTTTGTACAATTACAATAGCTTAAGATTGATGGAATGAATTACAATTAAAAAAACTTTGTTCCTTAACATAGGAATGTGATTTACGAATAGAGTATGACAACACAAATAACACAACTAAAAATAAAAGACTCAAACAACTAAAACACGTCTTGCTTCGTTTTCTAAGGTCTGAGTCTTTTCATAATGGAGAGCTCCTCCTTAAATAGAAACAAGGTCTAGCTTCAAAGACAGTTAGAGTTTGTATCTTTAGGGCGCAAATGAATCAATCCCACAAGCGCGGAAAAAGAATATTCATTAAGATGATTTGCAATCTTTGACTTGATAAATCTTCATCATATCATATTTGATCTTTTTAATTCTTAGTAAATTATCATTTGAAAAACTTTCCAAATTCCAAAAAGTTTATAAAAATTTAAACAAGATTGAATAAATACGAAAACAAATATTCACACAGGCATGATATTCACTCTGTGCGTAAACTGACTTTATGGGTGAGATAGAATGTCTCGCAATGCGTAAACATTTTGTTCCACTTGTTTTTTTCCTGGTTTGAGTTCATAAAAACAAAATGTCTCACACAATGTCATGAAATCCTATTCCACATATTTTGTCTATAAAATGATGTCAATTAGATATAGAAACACTTTCGAAATAAATCCAAAAATATACTTTCGTAAGATTTGTTTTTTTATCTATGTCATTCAAAACTATTTCACTGCTAGCCCATTTACTATTCAATCTTCTTCTCTCTCAATTACAATTTCATATTGATTTTTATCCTGCATAGTGTTAGTACCAAAGCCTTACTAATTCTTGAGTTAAAGAGGCATGAAAGACATCATTCTAGCCTATTTTAATATTTTTTGACTTCCAAGAATCTGATGCATGATAATGTTGAACTTCAAGTCTTATATGATCTATAGTAGTTTTGTTTTTTTTTTAAATATGGTTGGAGGGTGATGCTCCTGTAAAATAGTGGCGCAAAACACATACTCTAAACTTGGAGGAAAAAATTAGAGCAGCAAAAGAAGAGCTTAATAATTTTTAAGATTAAAGGTGAATTTATGGGGCTCACATCAATGGAGATTAATTTTAAAAGAGATGTGTATCCAGAGTTTTATACAAACTCATGAACCTTAAGTGTAGCATTCAATGTCAGAGATCTCGAAACAAATGGTTAAGAGAAGGAGACGCAAATTTTAAATACTTTTATGGTTTGTATTAATAAGAGAAAGAAAGACAAACAAAATTCTTGCACTAAAAGTGAATAGAAGAATAATGAAAGAAGCATATGAGATTTAAAAAAGAAAAGAAAAAATTGGTGAACATTTTTAGAGTCTTTTAGAGGGCATGGTGTGAGAACTCTTCCAGGCAACATCGAGTTTTAAAAAGTGGACATTCCGGTGGCTAATGAAATTGTTGAGGAGACTGGAATAAAGAAGAAATAAGTTATCATCTTTAAAGTGGATTTTAAGAAAGCATGTGATTTAGTTGGATGAAATTTTCTATGTGATAGAGAAAACAAGCTCATGAGAAATGGAGGACTTGGATTATAGAATGTTCAAGATTTTCTTCAGTTTCGGTATTAGTAAATGGAAGGTCTGTAGAAGCAAGCTTCAAGGCCTTTGTGTTTTGATGAAGACAACTCATACAAGCTTGGTACGCAAGATACTTATGCTATATACCCGTAGGGGTATATATATTGAAGATACCTATACTATACACCCGTAGGGGTATATATTAAAGATGAAACCAGAAGCACCTTGAAGGTGAGAAAATACTTAGAAGGGGGTTGAATAAGTATTTAGAAAAACTTAGAAATAAAAACTTAAGGATTTTTATCCTGGTTCGTTGAACTCAACTACTCCAGTACACCCTTATCTAGAGTGATTTGTCTTTCTCAAACAAGGACTTAATCCACTATTAAATCAACTGATTACAATAGTAAGCACTAAAAACAATTGTTCAAAGTCTTCTCAAGAACTACTGATCCTAACTGGATCTTCTTAAGGTTCCTTTATAATCAAATGTAATAATAATAATACAAGTGTTTAATTTGCTTCTAATAAAGCTTTATCACAACTGTGATTTTTCACTTAAGATGAAGAACAATGAAATAAATTCAGCAAGTGAGTATACGTTGTATGAGAGCTTGTAATAAATTCTTTCAAGTGTTTTCGTCAACTGAAGAAGATGAATGGAGTCTTGCTTTTATAGGCACAGAGGTCCAAAAGCTTTTCACGTTGAAGGCTGTGTACTAAAAAGGTCTGAGCCTTTTTGTCTTCACATCACATGACCTTTCCTAGAAGTAGAATGCATAGAGAAATCCTTTTTGTTTGTGTTCTTGTGTCTAGCATAAATGAGGAAAGAGTCGTTTGGTTATTCCAATGGACATAACTTTGAATTCTTCTTCAACAAGTTTCAGCAAGAATCATCAGAGTCTAGATTGATCAGAGCCTTCTGATGTTCATCAGAGTTTACTGAATCAGAATCTTTGCAGCAGGTGTGCTTTCAGCGTGTAATTGTTCAGAGCAGAGTTTGGAATCAGATCCTCAGTACTGGTAGTGTTAGTACTATCAGAGTCGTCTAAAATAACTGTGCTTGAAACTCTTCATACAGAATACTTCAATGCTTCAGATGCTTCTGACTTCTGCTTCAGATTCTTCTGTAGACAGCATTCAGAATCTTCTGGAGGCAGCGTTCAGAATCTTCTAAAGGATGCTTCTGACGCTTCAGAGCCTTGCATAATTTCATGTTCAGATCTAATTTGCTTCCATAAGAATATTCACTTTTAATATATGCAGCAAACAATCTTAAACAATTTTTAGAGTATATAATTCTTTAATACAAAATTTCATAACAGTTATTATCAAAACATAGAGATATTATTAAGAACCAATTTGTGTTCTAACAATCTCCCCCTTTTTGATGATGACAAAAACATAAGAAATTTTGTTCAATAAACAATATAATTATAACTCTCCCTGAGATGATGAATCTCCCCCTGAATCGAATACTTAGAAGGAATAGAAACTTCCCTTTTTGCACGAGTATTCTTTTCAGAATCAGAGCCTGATTGATCCAAAAAATTAGGTCTTGACTTTGGATGCATGTTTCAGAATCAGAGTCTGATAGGTTAAAACAAAATCTGGGAATCTCAGAGTTACTCTT
The DNA here is from genome assembly GCA_963859935.3 of Lathyrus sativus. Lineage (NCBI taxonomy): Eukaryota > Viridiplantae > Streptophyta > Magnoliopsida > Fabales > Fabaceae > Lathyrus > Lathyrus sativus. The sequence continues at coordinate 29,749 of CAWUDS030002618.1, forward strand.
AAAGATCTTGTCAGAGTTTTCAAATGTTCTGAAATACTAAGAGTTCACGTTAGTTAAAAATTATATAAATTTATATGTCTAAATTTTCATTTAGGTAGAGTTTATTTGAATAGTCAGATCCATTTTCTCCCCCTTTTTTGTCATAATCAAAAAGTAAAACTTTTAAAAGACAAATAAAAGGAAATACAGAAAAGATAAATCATGTAGAGAAAAAAAACCGATTCATTCATTCATTCAGAGCGAAAGATACACATCATCAGATAAAAAAATCAAGTACATGTGCACAAACATCAGATACAAAAAAATAAGCTAGGTTTGTTCAGACAGAATCATCTTCAACAGGTTGGTGATCTCAGATGAAGACTCTTCTTGCTTTGTCATCCACTTAGCCATGTTGTCATTTTTCTGATCTTGCTTGGACATCCATTGTGTCATGTCTTCAGTCTTCTAGTCTTGCTTGGCCATCCATGACTTAATCTCAGATTGTCCAGCTTCCAGAACTGCAATCTTATCTTCAAGATCTGGATTCTCTTTCTTAATGTCAGATGCAGAAGGTGGGGCAGAGTCTGAAGCAGGAACAAAGTCAATTTCCATAGGAGATGCAGAGTTAGGAGCAACAGATCTAGAGGGATGTTCCACAATAGTCATAGCCAGAGGATTTTCTTCAGAAGCAGATTCAACAAATACTTATGTATCCAATACTTCAGAAGATGAAGGAACATCTTCAAGAAGCAATGGTTCAGATCTTTTTACAGTCCAAAGCATGCTTCTAGCAGTCTCAGCAAATCTGAGCTTCGCATCATCAGAACATACATTCTTCAGATTTGAGGCTACAGTATTGAATCTGTTGATGAAGCTATTCCAGATAACATCAAATTCATTTGCATCCATTGTTGACAGACATGTCTTCTAAACAGAGCCTAAATGCATCTTTATTTCTTTCAGAAAACTTGTAAATAAATTATCAACATTCAGCCTAGATTTTGGTTTCAGAAGGGTTTCCAAAGTGAAAGGCTTAGGTTGAGGTGGTGGTGGAAAGGTGAATTCTGGAATAATGATCAGAGGGTGAGGGTAGAAAGGAATGGATGGATGGGCAGATGAAGTGATAGGTTTAGATCTAATTAAGGCATTAATCAGAGATGGTTTTGCATTTGATGCATAGGAAACAACATCAAATGAGGTGGAAGTGTAAGGAAAGAAGGCAGATTTATCAGACAAGAGGGGTTCTCATGAAATCATTTCTGGCAGTTCTTTTATATAGGTTTGAAGAACAGATGGTAGAATGATGGAAAGCTTAGGTTTAAAAGGGGTGATAGAGTCAGATGGTTCAATTCTGTCATAGAAATTTTTTAACTTAAAAACATAAGGAAATGGATCAGAGGGGAATGGTTTAAAAGAAGCAAAGGATACAAACTCAGATCTCCTTGGCTTAGGTTTTGTAATGGTTTTGGGAATGAGAGTTTCAGATGAAACAGGTGGTTCTGGTTGGTTAGATTCAAAAGTTCTGAGAGAAGGGGATGAGATGAAATCAGGATGGATATCAGATTCAGATGAATCAGATGAGGTTGTTGGGGTACAAGATGTAGATGATACTTCAAATACAGTCTTGAGAGGTGTAACGTTTAGAACCTCAGTCTCAGGTATATTTGTTTCAAGAGGATTGACTGATTCTGGTTGATTCTCAGAAGTTTTGGGTGAAGGTTGTTCAGACACAACTGGTTCAGATGCAACAATTTCTAATGCAGCAGTTTCAGGTGCAGTTGGTTGTTGAATTTCTGGTTGTTGTATTTCGGGTGGTTGTTGTGTTGTAGGTTGTTTTGTTGGTTTTGTTAGAGGTGTTGGAATTTTTTTTGCAGGTGTTGTTGTTGTTGGTTCAGATTGAGGAATATCAGAAGATTTAAGTGGAGTAGTGGATATGGGATCAAATGATTTTGGTGGGGAAGGAATTTTAGGTGGTTCAGATTTTTGAGATGGAGCAGAAATAGATTGTTTTTGAGTGGGAGGAGGTTTAGGAACAGAACTAAATGTTGATTCATTTATAACAATTTTAAAGAAAGAAGATACAGATGATTTAGTACTTTTAATCTTTATACGCTTGGTGGGAACAGAGGGAACTTCTCCAGAAGCTTTTCGCTTGATCTGCTTATGTGGCTTGTCAGCTACTTTTGGCTTCTTATGAGCAGCAGCTTCTTCTTCCTCTGATTGATTTCTTTTCCTCAAGTTCTCATTATACAAATTTGGCATTGGTTCTCTTGCTCTTATCAGAATGTTTGCAGGAATAGGCGTTCCATCTGCTTTGCATGAATCAATATACCTAACAATGATATCCCTTGGTTCTTCATCACCAAAAAGTGGAAAATTGTCAACAAGAATCCTCTTCTGACTAACTTCAGAAATATTTAGCTTCTTAGGTGCAGTTGTGAGTTCATCTACAATCTTTAGCCTCTGAAGAATTTTTGCATTCAGTGGTTTTCCAATAATAGATTCAAGCTCATCTTTAACTCCAGCTTCATACAGAGCAGTTACCAGACCATTCTCTGTTAGAATGTCTGAAATCAACCTTCCAAAGGGAATCCATGTCCTGATCTTCTGTCCCTTATCCTTTACAGATTCTCTTGATGCATTGATATGATTCCACAGATGCATGAAGAGAATGTGTGGAAGATCTACCTTTGTACTCTGACTCAAACAGTACATAAAGTAGAGTTGTTCATTATTCACGTAATCTGGAGAATTGGTGGATTTTCTGTGATGGATGCATCCCAGAAAAATCTTTGCCCAGATCTTATAGTCAGGCTTCAGATCCTTAAATTTGTTAGAGGCCTGTCCAGATGTAATGACTTCCTCATAGACATCTTCCATATCTACACGCCCAGCTGGCAGATGACACACTCCATCAGCCTCCTCATATCCTATGAGTTTTCTAATGAGATCTTCAGTGATGATGATCTCCTTTCCCAGAACAGAAGAAAGTATAAATTTTGGATAGACAGAAGCATGAATCCAAAATTCCTTCACCAGATGTGGGTAAACTGGTCCAAACAACCTGTCAAAGTACTTAACCCATCCTTGTGCATCAATTATAGAACGAAACTCAAACCCATTTTCAGCTTAAGAGTCAAATTCTACCATGGATTCACAGAGAACTTCAAGTTTGTCCACAGGGGTTAACAAAGTCCTCTTATGTACTGTGAATGGAGTCACTCCCATATTTGCTGACGTAACTGCAGCCATAGTTGATTGAAATTGAGCTACTGTAGAGGATGAGGTTGCCATTGAAGAAGATGAAGATGATTTGGACGAAGGTTTAGGGTTTTTGTGGAGAGCAAAGAGAAGGCAGAAATGCATAAAATGGTTTGTGAAGTGAAAAGTGTGAATTTGGTGTGAAATGTGATATATATAGAGGAAGCAATTAGGGCAATCAAACAGACACAAAAGCACGTTTTCACATAGCATTAAATGACAATTAATGAAAAATAATAAAAATCATTTCAAACATTAATTGATTCTGACAAAATGGGGGGTAAATCAAGATTTACACTATTCAAACCATACCTCAAATGTCTTTTCAGTAGTGTACACGCTATCTTTTCAGATTCAGAGTGACACGTGTTTGCTTGCATGTGCTTCTGAATTCTCTTGAGAAATGAAACGTTAGCCAACGTTCAGATCCTCTAAGATTGGTTAGTTCAGGTACACACAAACAATAATAACAAATTAAATCAAATAAATAACAAATGAAATACTTCAGAGTTTTAAACATTTTGCATCTGAGAAATTTGCTTCTGATAAATATCATTCTGGACAAAAATCTATACCAATATTTTTCAGAATAAATTTGAACCTATCTTCAGCAAGGGGTTTTGTTAAAATATCTGCCCATTGATGATCTATATCAACAAAGGCTAAGTTTATAATACCCTTCTGAACATAGCCTCTGATGAAATGATGTTTAATTTCTATATGTTTTGCCTTAGAGTGTAAAATAGGGTTTTTAGACAAACATATAGCAGAAGTATTATCACAGAATATAGAAATATTACTTTCAAAAATCTGATAGTCTTCTAGCTGACTTTTCATTCAGAGAATCTGCGTGCTACATCCAGCAGCAGCAATATATTCTGCCTCTGTAGTTGATAGTGCAATTGTGGGTTGCTTCTTGCTGTACCAAGAGATTAGGTTTCTTCCTAGAAATTGACAACTTCCAGAAGTACTTTTTCTTTCCACTCTGTCTCCAGCGTAATCAACATCACAGAATCCAACTAATTTGAAATCATCAGATTTTCTGTAACACAAACCCACATTAGAAGTACCTTTCAGATACCTTAGAATCCTCTTAACAGCTGTTAAGTGTGATTCTCTAGGATCTGATTGGAATCTTGCACACAAGCATACACTGAACAAAATGTCAGGTCTAGAAGCAGTTAAGTAGAGAAGAGATCCTATCATACCTCTGTAGAGTTTCTGATCTACTTTCTTACTTACCTCTTCCTTGCCAAGTGTACTAGTTGGATGCATGGGAGTCTTTGCTATCTTACTATCAGTCATGTTAAATTTCTTCAGAATCTCTTTAACATATTTGGTCTGATGAATGTAAGTGCACTCTGGAGTTTGGTTGACTTGAATTCCCAGAAAGAATCTCAATTCTCCCATCATGCTCATCTCAAATTCTGCCTGCATACATTGAGCAAACTCCTTTCCTAGCATAACATTGGTAGATCCAAATATAATATCGTCCACATATATTTGACAAATTAAAAGATCTTTCTTAAATGTTTTACAAAAGAGTGTTGTGTCCACTTTGCCTCTGATGAAATTTTTCTCCAGAAGAAAATTGCTTAATCTCTCATACCAAGCTCTGGGAGCTTGTTTTAAACCATAAAGAGATTTCTTTAGTTTGAAAACATGTTTTGGAAATTTTTCACTCTCAAAACCAGGAGGTTGGTGAACATAAACTTCTTCTTCTATAATACCATTTAGAAAGGCACTTTTAACATCCATCTGATATAGAGTGATGTTATTCTATGCAGCAAAAGAAATGAGTAAGCGAATAGACTCTAACCTTGCTACAGGAGCATAAGTCTCTGTATAATCAATTCCTTCTTGCTGGCTATAACCTTGAGCAACAAGCCTTGCCTTATTTCTTTCAACTTCTCCTTTCTCATTAAGCTTGTTTCTGAAGACCCATTTAGTTCCAATTATGTTGAATCCTTTTGGTCTTGGAACTAAGTCCCACACATCATTTCTTGTGAATTGATTGAGCTCTTCTTGCATGGCAATAATCCAGTCATTGTCTTGCAGAGCTTCATCCACAGAAGTTGGTTCAATAACTGACACCAACCCAAATAATGATGCTTCAGAAGATCTGAGGAAGGATCTTGTTCTAATGGGGTCATCCTTCTTTCCAATGATCACATCCTCTGGGTGAGAGGCCTTGATTCTAGAAGATGATCCTCTAACAGTTGATTCTTCAGAAATGTTCAAGTTGTTCATCTGAGAAGCTAAAGGAATTGCATCTGGCGTTGCTTCAAATTCCTTCACTTGAGTTTTGTCTGCCTCTGAGCCTTCAGAGTCTGTGAGAATTACTTCTCTATCTGCAGAACTTTCAAATTGCTTTGGCTTTTCAATGCCAAGCTTATCATCAAATCTAACATGTATAGATTCCTCCATAATCTGTGTTTCAGTATTGTATACTCTGTAGCATTTGGAGCGTTCAGAATACCCAAGCATGAAACACTTCTGTGCTTTAGAATCAAACTTGTTAAGATTCTCTTTAGTATTCAACATATAGCAAATACATCCAAAAGGAAGGAAATATGAAATGTTGGGCTTTTTTTTTCCTCCACAATTCATAGGGAGTCTTTTCCAGAAGAGGTCTTACAGACACTCTATTCTGAATGTAACATGTTGTGTTTATTGCTTCTGCCCAAAAATGCTTTGCCAGATTAGTCTCGTTGATCATGGTTCTGGCCATTTCTTGCAGAGTTCTATTTTTCCTCTCTACAACCCCATTCTGTTGTTGAGTTCTAGGACAGGAAAAATCATGAACAATGCCATTTTCATTGAAATATTTTTCAAAATATTTGTTTTCAAATTCACCACCATGATCACTTCTGACTTTAATAATTTTGAAATCTTTTTCATTCTGGACTTGTTTGCAGAAGTCAAAGAACACAGAATGTGACTCATCCTTGTGTTTTAAGAACTTTACCCATGTCCATCTGCTGTAGTCATCAATAATGACTAATCCATACTTCTTGCCTCTGATGGATGCAGTTTTCACTGGTCCAAACAGATCAATGTGAACTAATTCTAATGGTCTTGAGTTTGAAACAACATTTTTAGATTTAAAAGAAGATTTTAAAAACTTTCCTTTTTGACATGCTTCACAAAGAGCATCTGAGTTGAACTTCAGCTTAGGAAGTCCTCTGACCAGATTGAGTTTATTAATCTGAGATATATGTCTCATATTAATATGCCCCAATCTTCTGTGCCAGACCCATTGCTCATCATTAACAGACAAGAGGCACTTAACATTTTGAACTTTAAGTTCTAAAAGATTTATTTTGTAAATGTTGTTCTTCCTCTTTCCATTAAATAGGATTGAGCCATCCTTCTGACTAACAGCTTTGCAACATTGTTGATTAAAGATTATATCATAACCATTGTCACTTAATTGACTTATAGATAATAGATTATGCTTTAATCCATCTACAAGAAGAATATTAGATATAGAGGGAAGGTTACCATTACCAATAGTACCAGAGCCAATGATTTTGCCCTTCTGATTCCCTTCAAACTTCACTTTTCCTCCAGATTTAAGCTCCAGGCTTTGGAACATAAACCTTTCTCCCGTCATATGACGTGAGCAGCCAGAGTCCAGGTACCATGACTGGCGTCTTGACTTTTCTGCTAAAAACATCTGCAACAGGGATAATCTTATCCTTAGGTACCCAGATCTTTTTGGGTCCTTTTTGGTTAGCTTCCTTGAAAGTTGGTCTGAACTTCTGTCTTTTTACAACAATTTTGTTCTGACTTACTTTTGGCTTAAACACAGGAACGTTCTGATCAGAACGTGTGTGTTTAATGTCATTCAGATGACCAAACTTGAAATGAGAGTACAAGGGAGTTTTCTTAATAACAAGTTTATCAACAGGCATTGGATTTAAATCCTTTCCAGAGGAAGATTCATATCCAATTTCTTTCCTGTTATTTCTGCTAACCCCATAGATCATAGAAGCCATATTGCTTTTGTCTATGCTTTTAGCAAGAAATTTCTGAAAGCTAAAGTCATATTCTTCTAAAATGTTTTTGCATTTAGACTTACTTTCAGATTCAGAGTTTTGTTGAGCTATTTCAAAATTGGCTTTCATTTTCAAATTATTTTCTTTTAGCTCAGCAATTTCTGATTTTAATAGATTATTCTCAGAGCCAAGATTGCACTTAAGCTTCTTGCATTTGAGCTTAATCTGATTATAATTTTCCAGGACTTCATATAAGACTTTAATAAGCTCTTCCCTAGTGAGATCAGAAAGTACCTCTTCTGAGTCAGATTCAGAATCAGACTCAGATCCAGATGATTCTTCATTCTGATCTTCAATGCCTGCCATCAGAGCCATATTGGCGCATTCATCTTCAGATTCTGATGAGGATCCAGACTCATCAGAGTCATCCCATGTGGCCATTAGAACTTTCTTCTTGTGCTCAGGCTTTCTTCTGGGCTTTTCTTTCTGAAGCTTTGGACATTCACTTTTGTAATGACCAGGTTGTTTGCATTCAAAACAGACAACTTCCTTCTTTCCATATCTTTTTGGTCCAGAGGACTCCTTACGCTGATTTGGCTTTTTGAAGTTCTTGAACTTCCTCTGCTTGTGCTTCCAGAGTCTGTTGATTCTTCTGGACAGCAAGGATAGTTCATCATCTTCTTGTTCTTCAGAAGATTCTTCAGAGCTTTCTTCTAACACCTGCAGAGCTTTTACAGATTTGTTAGAATTTAAGGCAATAAACTTACCTTTCTTTTGAGGCTCATCTTCCTCAAGTTCAATTTCATGGCTCCTAAGAGAGCTGATTAGCTCCTCTAGAGTGATCTTGTTCAGATCCTTGGCAAGCTTCAGAGCAGTGACCATAGGTCTCCATCTGATAGGCAAACTTCTGATGATCTTCTTCACATGATCAGCAGTTGAGTAGCCTTTGTCCAGAACTTTTAGACCAGCTGTAAGGATCTGAAATCTAGAGAACATAGTTTCTATAGACTCAGATTCTTCCATCTTGAACGCTTCATACTTCTGTATTAACGCCAGAGCCTTGGTCTCTTTTACTTGAAGGTTTCCTTCATGAGTCAACTTCAAGGACTCAAACATGTCAAATGCAGTTTCTCTATTTGTGATATTTTCATACTCAGTGTGAGATATTGCATTTAACAAGATTGTTCTAGCCTTGTGGTGATTTCTAAACTCCTTCTTTTGGGCTTCTGTCATAGATTTTCTATCTACTTTCTTGCCATTCCCATCAGTGGGATGAACATACCCATCTATGACCAAGTCCCATAAATCAGCATCATAACCAAGGAAGAAACTTTCAATCCTGTCCTTCCAATAATCAAATTTCTCCCAATCAAACATAGGGGGTTTGGTGCTGATTTTGTCCCTTTCTTCATATCTGTTGTTACTGTTAGATGTTGAAGTTTCAGTCATAATAACAACCAAATATATATCAAAGTTTTTCTCACTGGATCTTTTCTGTCACTGTGAAGTGGTAGCACACACAGAACCAGGCTCTGATACCAACTGAAGGTGAGAAAATACTTAGAAGGGGGGTTGAATAAGTATTTAGAAAAACTTAGAAATAAAAACTCAAGGATTTTTATCCTGGTTCGTTGAACTCAACTACTCCAGTCCACCCTTATCTAGAGTGATTTGTCTTTCTCAAACAAGAACTTAATCCACTATTAAATCAACTGATTACAATAGTAAGCACTAAGAACAACTGTTCAAAGTCTTCTCAAGAACTACTTATCCTAACTGGATCTTCTTAAGGTTCCTTTACAATCAAATGTAATAATAATAATACAAGTGTTCAATTTGCTTCTAATAAAGCTTTATCACAACTGTGATTTTTCACTTAAGATGAAGAACAATGAAATAAATTCAGCAAGTGAGTATAAGTTGTATGAGAGCTTATAATGAATTCTTTCAAGTGTTTTCGTCAACTGAAGAAGATGAATGAAGTCTTACTTTTATAGGCACAGAGGTCCAAAAGCTTTTCACGTTGAAGGCTGTGTACTAAAAAGGTCTGAGCCTTTTTGTCTTCACATCACATGACCTTTCCTAGAAGTAGAATGCATAGAGAAATCCTTTTTGTCTGTGTTCTTGTGTCTAGCATAAATGAGGAAAAAGTCGTTTGGTTATTCCAACGGATATAACTTTGAATTCTTCTTCAACAAGTTTCAGCAAGAATCATCAGAGTCTAGATTGATCAGAGCCTTCTGATGTTCATCAGAGTTTGCTGAATCAGAGTCTTTGCAGCAGGTGCGCTTTCAGCGTGTAATTGTTCAGAGCAGAGTTTGGAATCAGATCCTCAGTACTGGCAGCGTTAGTACTATCAGAGTCTTCTGAAATAACTGTGCTTGAAACTCTTCATACAGAATACTTCAATGCTTCAGATGCTTCTGACTTCTGCTTCAGATTCTTCTGTAGGCAGTATTCAGAATCTTCTGGAGGCAGCGTTCAGAATCTTCTAAAGGATGCTTCTAACGCTTCAGAGCCTTGCATAATTTCATGTTCAGATCTAATTTGCTTCCATAAGAATATTCACTTTTAATATCTGCAGCAAACAATCTTAAACAATTTTTAGAGTATATAATTCTTTAATACAAAATTTCATAATAGTTATCATCAAAACATAGAGATATTATTAAGAACCAATTTGTGTTCTAACACACCTTTCTTCTGAATTCTTCGCAAAACGCAAGAGTCACAAGCAAGCAAACCAGATCAAGAAAGTATCATCGCATATGACTTTATAGATCAAAATTTCGTCTATAAGCTACAAGTGATGATGATGATTCAAGGAACGGTATAAACATTTTTTTTACTTTAGAAAATTTATACAAGTGTTTCTTTAAAAAATCACTTTTCACTGCACAATTATCCCAACATTTTCAAAACATTTTTAAAATACTTATTCTATTTTAAATTAATTATTTTCACAAAAACCTTCAGTGTTAACCGATTAACATGTGGGGTTAACCGATTAACATACTTCAAAATTATGTATTTTGGAACTTCATAACAGTGTTAACCGATTAACCTGTGGGGTTAACCGATTAACACATGAAAATTTCAAATATTTTTAAACGTTGGAAAGGTGTTAACCGATTAACCTATTTGGTTAACCGATTAACACTGTAACAACAACCAAAAATAGCAGCTTTTCATAGAGAATTGCATTGTTCTATATTTTCTTACTGGCTATTTTTTACTATCACAAAATCACACCTTTTTGGAAAGGTTTCTTACTCATATAAATTGATTGCTATTTCAAAATCAAAAACAACCTTCAAGAAACAAATTTATCAAATTACTCTTTGTCTTCAACCTTTTGAATTTTCATTAAGTGTTCAAATCATATTTTTGAAAGAAGCCATTAAAATAACTTTCACACTCTCACAGCCTTCTTTCACAAAGAACACTTGTATATTTTATCTGAGTATAATTTGTTTCAAGAAGAAGATCAACCTTGAAGATTGATAAACAACTTTTTCTCAAGAACATTTTTTATATTACCTTGTTATCCTGGATTGTTGGAAACAAGTGAAGTGTATTGAAGAGGATTGTTCTTCAACACTTTGATTACCTATAGGTTTAGATAGTAAGCATAACTTTGGACGTGATTAGGCTTTACAAAAATTCTGAACTATAGTGAAATACTCTTTCGAGTTGAAAGGGGAGTGGAGTACCTTCGGAGTGTGAAAGGAACCACTATAAATTTCCTGTGTCTCTTTTTCTTTCCTGCCTTTACTTTCAAGCCATTAACTAATAACCGAAAAAGAACCAAGGAACCATACACGATTGCAACAAATTTTTAAAGATTCTAATTCAACCCCCCCCCCCCCCCTAGGTGCAGTGACTACACTTACAAGGTCCTAAGAAATTTTAGATGCGTCGAGAATTAAGACAAGGACACTTTTTCTCGCTTCCTTTTCTTAATCACATATAAAGAATTTAACATTATAATGAAGAAAATCGTAGAAATGGAGAAATTTGTGGGATACAAATTCAAGAGAGGCGAATATTGTTTCTCTCTTCTATAATATTTGATTGTTAGGATCAACATTTCCAAATAAATTTTCATAAGAGTTTGATTGTTAGGATCAACATTTACTAAAAAAGGACTGTTGAGGCAATAAATATCCTGAGTTGTAAAGTAGGCTCTTTATTTCTAAATTATAAAAAAAGGACTGTTGAGGCAATAAATATCCTGAGTTGTAAAGTAGGCTCTTTATTTCTAAATTATAATATTTCAATTGGGACAAATTCAAATTGAAATGACACTTGGAATCAAGTGATGAAGGCAGTGGAGTCAAGATTGAATTGATGGAAGAACAAGCATTTATCTATTGGCGATCGGGTTGTAATCTTAAAATTTATTTTACATACAATCTTGATTTATTTTCTTTCTTCAAGACTCCGTTAGGTATTATTTCTAAACTAGAGTCTATATCTAAACATTTTTAAGAGGTGATTGTAACGGAAAAAGAAAAAAATTAATTGGATTAAGTGGGAGAAGGCATGCAGGCCAACTGAAGAAGGGGGTTTGGGGAGTTAAAACTTAAGATTGTTTAATACTACATTATTAAGTAAATGGGAGTGAAAAGTCAAAATATAGAGGAGGGAAATTTGGAGCTTTAGTGAATAGATACATGCTGAATAATTGGGTAATGAATTTGGAATCTAACAGAGTTTTAAGTTGGTCGAAGAATATACGCCTAAAATGAGTATTCGGTAAAAGAGGTATATAAAAGTTTATCGTCAAACGGTCAATCCATATCTAATCACTCTTGAGCGAAGATTTGGAATAAGACAATTCCGTCAAAAGTGTCATAGATTGATTTAGAGAATGTTTCAAAATAAAATTCCTACAAAATATAATTTAGCTAGGAGGGGTGTGCTATTTAAGAGACAGATTGGGTGTATCAGAAATTGCAGGAGAGAAGAGTCTTTCTCACAATTTTTTTTAGTGTCTGTTTGCAAGTGTGTGGAGTTCCACTTGCAAAAGTAGCACTTGAAACAGTTTGCTAGGCAGAGGTAAATCACAAACTATGAAATGTCGGTGATGATATAGCTATGTGGTGTTTGAACCCCTTAGTATGTCTCGGGCATCGCAGCTGAGTAACTTTATTGTTGTTGCTGATATATTTCTCTGCTTTCTGTTGTTTCAGACTGAATTTTGCAGCAGAGCTCATATTTGTTGTCTAGAGGCTGCTTTGGTTCATTAGCATACTCTGTTATTCTGTTCATTGAGGTTCTAGTGTTTGGGGTAGCTAGTTTGCAGATCTGGTTTTGTGTAATTAGTACAGAATAATCTCATATTATTGAATAGAAGATTGCTAGAGTTCTCTAATTGGTAATTAGTAATTAGTTAGAACTCTAAACATATGTATCTCATATTGCTTCAGATGCCAACTCAGCACTTGAGTTAAGGCATTTGATCATTGTACAACATTCAGCAAATTTATTGACACTACAGATAAAATAAAGGTAAAAAGGACTCAACTATTTACCATTAAGCTCTTTTCATCCTCTTTAAAAATCTTGTTTTTTAATTGTCAAACATACAAGTCTTTTTCACTATACTACATCAACATCCATCCCCATCAACAAAAACGGCTTAGTTTATCTCATTCCAAATATCTCTCCTGTCTCAGTATTTACAGCTCAGTCAAGCCCACCATCCATGTTCTTCTCAGCTAGAAAACCTTGCTCTCTTGCTCATGACGATAATCTGCCATTAATAAAATAGCAAGTATCCCATGACATTAGCAAATATTGTCAGTAAACGAAACATTCGTAGTCACACCAAAATGGATCTTTTGAAGCCCACCAGCTCGGTCTAGCTAAATGTCAGCTGTTGGATTAATCCAACAGCAACCATGAGATTATGGTTGGACCGAGCTGCAAGGACGCCTCCACAATACAATACAAGAAAATACTCACGAGTAGCATTATTTCAATTTAAGACTACACATAAATATGCAATCCAAAACAAAATCTACATGATGTATTTCATCTTTCAATTTAAAAACAGAGGTCTGCATTGCAATTATAATCTGACAGCTGATGGAAGAAAGCAAAACAAAAGGCAAAATGATATATTTTCATGACATGTATATCCAATCCCAATTGAAAAGGTAGTGGATATAGAGCCATGTGCATACCATTGTTGGTTTTTCCTGAACTCAGTAAGCACAGGATATATGTTCTCGAAGGCTGTATAAGTCTCATCTCTCACCTAAAAAAATGCAAATTAAAATATTAGTTCAACGAGGCAGAAAAGGGTAAATATATAAGATTAAATGGGAATATCTCGAGACCGATATACCTTGGCTCCTGTCAGAACAATTTTTCCAGATACGAATATAAGCAAGACTATCTTGGGCTGCTTCATTCGATAGATTAGTCCTGGAAACAACTCTGGTTCATACTATCACCAGGAACAAGCGAGTTCAACATATGTTTCTCATTCACTAAATTTCTAGTATTAGTATAGAAAGAATCTAGGAAAGTAAATACACGTGCAGACACAACAGAAAATAGCCCTTTCCATTACATCTACACTAGTAGAAAGAATGATGGAGAGAAGGAGACACAGTTGGGCCTGGACTCTAACATCAGGTCCAAGATATGGAGAGTGTATGAGAGGAGGCGTGGGAAAGCAAGAGAGAGAAAAGAGGAGGAAAACGCGTGTGCATGGGATGCATGAGGAGTGAGGTCAGCTGAGTATATTAAGGCAGTTAGAGGAGAGAGAATAGCTAGCCAAGTATTCTGTTAGAATGGATTCACTCTTGTGAATTGAGGCCTTGTGGCTATAGGGAATTGATAGTCTGTTATCAATTCACGTTACCTATTATTACTATCTACCATTACTATTTCTTGCTGCTTGTAATTGTTACTCATCATATAAACAATTACCTTTGCTCCTTTGTTCTTAATCTGCTATTTACTGTTTCATTAACCCATCAATTGGTCCGACCTACCGGATCAATAACCCCTCAGAAATCTCGCAACTGCTGATGCCAAGGAAACCTAAGATGGGTGATCGTATAGATGCGTTGGAGACCCAGATGGGAAGTGTTAATGCGACGTTACAGGAACTTGCGTTGCAGCTGCAACAACAGAGTGTTGTACTGACTGCGCTCAGCAAACAGATGGGGAAGAAGGTTGTGCCTCACGAGGAAAACTCGAACGATGATGCGTCATCACAGAGTGAGTCTCGCTTGGCTGGAAAGAAGGTGAAGCTGCCGTTGTTTGAAGGAGAGGATCCAGTTGCGCGGATCACACGAGCTGAGATCTATTTCGACGTACAAAACACCTCTGAGGATATGCGTGTGAAGCTATCTCGTTTGAGTATGGAAGGTGCCACCATACATTGGTTTAATTTGCTTATGGAGACAGAGGACGACCTCACGTGGGAGAAGTTGAAGAAAGCGTTGATTGCGCGCTATAGAGGTCGGCGTTTGGAGAACCCGTTCGAGGAGTTATCAACTCTGAAGCAAACGGGGAGCGTCGAGGAGTTTGTCGAAGCGTTTGAGTTGCTATCATCACAGGTGGGCCGGTTGCCGGAGGAACAATACTTAGGGTACTTCATGAGTGGTTTGAAGCAACCCATCCGTCGCGGGGTAAGGACTCTGAATCCTCAAACTCGGATGCAAATGATGCGAATGGCGAAAGATGTGGAGGACGAGCTGAGAGAAGAAAACGATGATGGTTCGCGTAACTACAGTAAGAAGATAGTGGGCCGTAGTGAAGCGAATGGGCTCGGGTTTAAATTCCGAACCGGGTTTAATTCGACCCAGAAGGAAGTAACGAAGGGGGTGAGTTCGGGTTGAAACAACCCGGCAAGAAAAACCGGGTCCGTAGGGTCCAACATGAATTCCTCGTCATCGCTGAGTTCGACGGGGAAGAAATCTGATTCTAAACGGCGAAGTGGGGGCTCTGAACGTTGGAAAGGTGTGCGAAATGAAGAGATGGAGGAGAGGCGAGCTAAGGGTTTGTGTTTTAAGTGTGGCGGAAAGTACCATCCGACGTTGCACAAATGTCCTGAGCGCTCGATGCGTGTGTTGATACTTGGAGATGGAGAAACGATGAATGAGGAGGGTGAGATTGTGGCGCTGGAGGAGGAAGAGACAGAGGATGAAGAAGAAGTTGAAGCAGAATGTAAGATTATAGGGGTCCTTGGTAAAATGGGAGAGCACCATACCATGAAAATTGAAGGGAAGCTTACTAATGTAAATGTTGAGGTTCTCATTGATAGTGGTGCTAGTCATAGCTTCATTTCTCCTAAATTGGCTATGGCGTTGGGGCTGACAATTACACCTACTAGGGTGAAAAGAATCAAGCTAGGTGACGGTCACAGGGTGTTGTCCGAAGGTATATGCAGAGCAATCAAATTGACATTGGGATCTCAAACGTTCACCATTGATGCCTTGGTGTTGGAGCTGGGTGAATTGGATGTGGTGTTGGGAATCTCGTGACTGAGTACGCTTGGAAAGGTCATAATGGACTGGAAGGATCTATCTATGCAGTTTTGGCATAAAGGAGAAGTGATTACCTTGCAGGAACAGAAGGAAAGACAAATTCAAAAAGGATGTCTTAATGCTTTTTTGACAGGAAGAGAAGGTGAGATGGGCAAAAGTGGATGGTGGCAATGTAAAGAAGAAATTCAAGGTACAGAGGAAGAAACAATGGTGGAGGTTTTAAACCTGTACCCTGAGGTGTTTAAAGACAAATTGACTTTGCCTCCCATGAGGGAGCAGGTGCACAGAATCACTCTTTTGCCAAATCAAGGTCCTGTCAATGTGAGACCTTATAAGTAACCCCATCATCAAAAAGAGGAAATTGAGAGGCAGGTGGCAGAACTGTTACAGGCAGGGGTCATAAGACCCAGTAGGCAGGGGTCATAAGACCCAGTATGAGCGCTTTCTCGAGTCCGGTGATTTTGGTTAAGAAGAAGGACCACACGTGGAGGATGTGTGTGGATTATAGAGCCCTTAACAAGGCTACTATACCTGACAAATATCCGATTCCAATTGTTGATGAGCTCTTGGATGAATTGTATGGTTCAACAATTTTCTCCAAAATTGATCTAAAAGCAGGTTACCATCAGATACTGGTTCAGGAAGAAGATGTCCACAAAACTGCTTTTAGAACTCATAATGGTCATTATGAGTATCTCGTCATGCCTTTTGGGCTAATGAATGCGCCTGCTACGTTTCAAGCGACAATGAATGACATTTTCAGGCCTTTTCTGAGGAAATTTGTGCTAGTATTCTTTGATGATATTCTGGTGTACAGTAGGAATGCTCAAGAACACGGTAAACATTTACAACAAGTGCTGGCAGTGCTGGTCAGTAATTGTTTTGTGGCAAACAAATCCAAATGTAAGTTTGGTTGTTCTCAAATTGATTATTTGGGGCACACCATCTCTGGAGCAGGGGTAGCCGTCGATCCTGGAAAGATAAAATGTATCTTAGACTGGCCCAGTCCTAAGAATGTGAAAGGCGTGAGAGGGTTTTTGGGTCTCACGGGATATTACAGGAAGTTTGTTAGAGACTATGGTAAAATTGCCAGGCCTCTAACTGATCTCACAAAGAAGGACAATTTCCTTTGGAGTGAGAGTGCCAAAGAAGCTTTTGAGAAATTGAAAAGAATCATGACCACTCCTCCTGTTTTGGTGCTTCCTGATTTTTCCTTACCGTTTGAAGTCGCATGTGATGCTGCAGGGAGAGGTGTGGGAGCTGTGTTGATGCAGAGGAAACAGCCCATTGCCTACTTCAGCAAGGCCTTATCTGAGAATAACTTGGCAAAATCTGTGTATGAGAAGGAATTGATGGCTTTGGTTCTAGCCATACAGCACTGGAGACACTATTTATTGGGTAAGGAATTTGTGGTTTACACTGACCACAAGAGCCTTAAACATTTTTTACAGCAAAGAGTGTCCTCACCTGACCAACAGTGTCGGCTGGCTAAACTCTTAGGGTACCAGTTTGAGGTGAAATACAAACCGGGCTTGGAAAACAAAGCAGCGGATGCGTTGTCAAGGTGCTTTGATGAAGGGGAATTAGCCTCTATGTTACATACACCAAACTGGCTGGAGAGCAGTAGGTTACTGCAAGAGGTGAAGAAAGATAATGAGGTGAAGAAATTAACAGAAGAGGTGGAAAAGAATCCACAATCCAGACCTGGTTTTACTCTGCAACAGGGTGTGTTGATGTATCATGGTAGCTTGGTAATAGGACCAAATTCTCCCTCTATTCCTTTACTACTAAAGGAGTGCCATAACACTCCCATGGGGGGCCATTCAGGATTCCTCAGAACCTACAGGAGGATATCTGAAAATGTCTATTGGAGTGGTATGCAAAGGACCATTAGGGACTACGTGAGGGCCTGTGACACCTGTCAGAGACAAAAGTATGCAGCCACCACTCCTGGGGGTCTGTTGCAACCGTTGCCGATACCGAATGCTGTTTGGGAGGATATCTCTATGGACTTCATTACTGGTCTACCTAAGTCCAAGGGATATGAGGCAGTGTTTATGGTGGTGGATAGGTTGTCCAAATATAGTCATTTCATCTTAATGAAACACCCTTACACAGCTAAATCTGTTGCAGAGGTTTTTGTGAGGGAGGTGGTTCGGCTACATGGAATACCCAATTCCATTGTCAGTGACAGAGACCCGTTGTTTGTGAGTTATTTCTGGAAAGAGTTGTTCAAATTGTAGGGGACAGCACTCAAAATGAGTTCATCTTACCATCCTGAGACAGAAGGACAAACAGAGGTCATTAACAGATGCCTTGAGAGCTATCTAAGGTGCTTTGCAGCTGAGCAGCCTAAATCGTGGTCTTACTGGATTCCGTGGGCAGAATACTGGTACAACACGACCTATCATGTCTCTATAGGAAAATCTCCTTTTGAGGTGGTATATATGGGAGGCAACCACCCAAGTTATTGAGATTTTTGAGCAATGAAACCAAAGTGGCAGCAGTGGCTTTGGAACTGAAGGACAGGGATGAAGCACTCAACCAGTTGAAACTACATTTACTGAAAGCTCAACAACAAATGCAGTCCTATGCTAACAAGAAGAGGAGGGATTTGAAGTTTGAAGTCGGGGAATGGGTGTTTCTGAAATTGAGGCCTCATAGGCAGCAGTCTGTAGTCAAAAGGATTAATCAAAAACTTGCAGCTCGTTTTTATGGTCTTTCCAAATTATAGAGAAGATAGGTGCAGTGGCCTACAAATTGCAGTTGCCTGACCAGTCTAAAATTCACCCGGTCTTCCATGTGTCTTTACTTAAAAAGGCAATTGGGGATTACCAAGTGCAAGGGGAGTTGCCTAAGGAGTTGGAGGTCGTACTAGATGATGAGATATATCCTATGCAGGTGTTGGGCAGTAGGGTGACAGTTCAAGGGGGTGTTTCCACTCCTCAAAGTTTAATTCAGTGGAAGAACAGACCTGTCGAGGATGTAACATGGGAAGATGATGCTGTACTCAGGGGGGCAGTTTCCGGATTTTAACCTTTAGGACAAGGTTAATTTGGAAGGAGGGAGTATTGATGGAGAGAAGGAGACACAGTTGGGCCTGGACTCTAACATCAGGCCCAAGATATGGAGAGTGTATGAGAGGAGGCGTGGGAAAGCAAGAGAGAGAAAAACGCGTGTGCATGGGATGCATGAGGAGTGAGGTCAGCTGAGTATATTAAGGCAGTTAGAGGAGAGAGAATAGCTAGCCAAGTATTCTGTTAGAATGGATTCACTCTTGTGAATTGAGGCCTTGTGGCTATAGGGAATTGATAGTCTGTTATCAATTCACATTACCTATTATTACTATCTACCATTACTATTTCTTGCTGCTTGTAATTGTTATAGCCACAAGGCCTCAATTCACAAGAGCGAATCCATTCTAACAGAATACTTGGCTAGCTATTCTCTCTCCTCTAACTGCCTTAATATACTCAGCTGACCTCACTCCTCATGCATCCCATGCACACGCGTTTTTCTCTCTCTTGCTTTCCCACGCCTCCTCTCATACACTCTCCATATCTTGGGCCTGATGTTAGAGTCCAGGCCAACTGTGTCTCCTTCTCTCCATCAAAGAATCTAGTAGATCACACAAACATCGTGAATGAAAATATTCCCTACTAACATCTACATCCCCCATTTTGCAGTGGATATTTTAAGGTTAAAGCAGCTTCTACTTGATAAAATATAAAGTAAAATGGGATTTGTGATTGTTTGGCCATCATGGAAATCAGGATTGGTTTTGCATCTGCAGTATTCCAAAATTTGTGTTTCATTGCTCACACTTGTGATACTGGTGTCTCTAATAAGGACTTCAGGCTTCTGTAGAATGCTTGACTACAGGTATATAATTCAAGGAAACAGCATTCAGAAGAAACAGAGAATAATAGGTTTGTGTCATACTTACACTTGAGAAAGCACCGTGGGAATATGCAAGACCCTCAAGCCGTATGGGGAACTTGACATCACAAGAGCCAACAATGTTCTGAATCTTAAAATCCTAAAGCACAATACAAAAGGAATAAATCAATTATCTAGCACCACTCATGTAGTGTTGTTGGGTGAAAAAATGTTTCAAATCTTAAAATTCTAATAAAGCACAATACAAAATAAATAAATCAATTATCAATCACCACTATTGTAGTATTGGGTGCAAAATGACGAACAATTTTGGATGAAACAACTTTAGTAGAGATAATGAGAAGAGAAGAAATAGTAACCTTAAATTTAGCTGGGAAGCCTAGCTTCTGGATAATTCTAGCATACTGAAGGAGAAAACAAGATTAGAAAATATTATGAAAAATATATTTTCAAGAAAGAATGTGTGCAACATGTTTGACTAGTTATGAGAAAAATTAAACCATTCATCCTCCTACATTGGTTTAAGGAACTATTTTTTTTTTTTAAACTAAAAAAAGAATATGCAAAAAAACAAGCCATGATTAATGGCAAGTTCTCCGCAGTCTTATGAACCTCGACTTGAGAAACTTCAATAATACAGAGGTTGAGAAAGCTTAGAGAAGAAAAGAACAGCGGAATACCTTCCTTGCTGCCAATTTCGATTGTACCTCACTCTTAGCTCCAGTACAGACCTAACCATAGCAATTAAATTTTAAAAAGTATTAAAATATAAAATCCATAACACGAAACATGCTAAAATTATGTTATTTCATAAATAGAGATAGAGACTGGTGGGGCCCAGATGGGAAATTAGCACATGAACCCAAGCACACAGCTTGGTGAATTCAGTTATATTGGGACTGAGTAGAGAGCTAACGATATCTTGGAAGTCATTTGGGTAAGTTAGGAACAGAGATTCTTCTCTGAAGGAAATCCTTTGGAGTGAGTTGGGAATAGAGATTCTTGTGTGTGGGAGGATAGCTCTCGGCAGTGTGAATGTCATTCCACTGATAGTATTTTCCATCCCCAGAAATAACATTGGTACATTCCTCACTATTTCCATTTATTCATTGTTCTATCCATTAATTACTTTAATTTTCTGTTCTATTTCCTATCAATTGGTCCGACCCACCAGATCTCTCAGAACTGATTCGCCACGAAGGGCTGCCAGAATTTGTAGGGGAATAGTTGCATGTGCTCAATCCCAGGTCTACTAATTCTCTCCATTTGGGCAGCATGAAAGATCATCAACCCATCTCCGGCGACATTGTAGTCAAAATCGCATTTTTGATCGTAAAATCAACCAAGTTTACGAGTTTACAATTTTACTGCCCTAGTCAATTTAGAGTTCACGCAAAACCGGATTATGATTGAAATATACACCAATTGGTTTGCCCCTTCAACACGTTTGTTCACAAATCTCAATTCTCTCCTGCGACCTTGTTCTCTCACAATTTTTTTTTACAGGTCTCACCGTGGTGTGACTAAAAGTGTATCTTGCAGCCCTTGGGCATTATTGTGTGCGCAAGTTCTTCTTTGTTTCCATTTTGTGTTGCTGACCAAAGGATTTGTTCTATGTCTGCGAGGATGTTCTTTGTTCACGCAGTCAGTTTCTGTTTTGTTATGTCTTTATTGCAGATCAAATGACTTCAAATTAAAATGTTGCTAGTAGTAAGGATCCTCTGTGGAGTGGATTATGGAAATCAAGATTGAGTGATTTATGATTTTCAGTTTTAAGACCGAAGTGCCATTTTTTGGTGTTTTTATTAGTTTTAGTTGTGACTTATGAAGTTGTGTTTCATGAAGTACTATGAGTACAATCTTATGATTTCACGCTTTTCGGTTTTACTTCCCTTTTCTGATTATGTGTACAATCTTGATTTTAACTACTTATCATTATAGTACTCCTCTCAACAAAATAAAGTTCCAACTTAACCATCCATCACATCATCGCCTAAGATCTGTATTGGCCATAGAATTGCATTTCCCATGCTTCTAGGACAACTCCGGTGATCAAGGTAGTAAAAATCTAGATTTTACACTGAATCAATAAGGATAAGTAATTGCGCAAATCATGCAATGTAACATTAATGGTAGGTTTATAGAAATTCATAAAGCTCGTGTTGCATAAGACATATAGAACCTTAAATCACACTTGAAATACTAAAGATATTCTTAGGCTTGTTTCTATAGCTAACGACAGGCGAGTGAGCAGCAGCAGACCCCTTACCCGTGAGAATTTGAAGCCATTTGGTTAGCAACAAAAACAAAGATGCACAGAAAGTGGCTGTGAGGGATAATAAGGATGAAACGGATGCGGGAGAACTGGACAAACACGGACTAGAGAAAAAACGGATGGAAAAGAAAAGTAGGGCTAGACAGAAACAGTTGCAGGGAACAAAGAAGGTCCGGAATCTGTTTTTTAACGAAATTAATTAATAATTAAAGGTCAACCTGTTTCTAAATTAATTAATTAATATTCATTAATAGGCACATTTTTTTAACCAAATAATCTTATTTCCTAAACGGGTTTTCTTATGACCCACATGCATAAACATGACTTCTAACCCGCAAGCAGAAAACAGGTCTTCTGACCCGCATGCAGAAAACGAGGTTTTTCGCTAACCCTAGCATGTGTCGCATGGCCACCACCCTTGCGTCACCTGGACTCACAATCGCAAAAGCTCCATAGAGATCACAAATCATACGATTCACCGATTAACAACTGCGATTTCCATGCAATTTCACCAAAATCTGATTCTGTATATACTCTTAAATGCTGAGCAGAATCACAACCGAAAATTGTGCGGGTGTATGATTCGAATCACGATTTTGACTACCATGATGGTGATACAGGCATTTACTCAAGCACGAGATAAAAAAAACATCAACCGAGTACTAGTTGGTTGAGAAATTGTATCAAGCTATTGCAACTAAGGTAGAAAAAAGTACCACATGAAACAAAGGAATATACCATTTTGCCAGATGCAAAAATAAGTGCAGTTGTTTTTGGTTCTCGGATCCTCATAATCACAGCAGCAAAACGCTGCACAGGTTCAAATCAAAGACATCAGCACTGCAGAAAAATGACCAACTAGAATGACAATATATCAAGCATGTAAGTTATTACTTAATTGTTGATCAGTCATCATTGATTTCAGATAACAACAGTGTAGTGCAACACAAACTTCGATACACACATATATCTAGATGGAAGTCACTTACAAACTTCGATACACACAAACTTAGATAAACAAAACTTGCCTTGGGATTGTACTCCGCATTACGTGCTTGCAGCGCAATTGATTTTAGCTCCAACTTACAGTCCAAATTGACAGTGGACACAATATTTCTGGCAATACAAATAGTAAACTATTTTAGATATTATAATGTACATATGCAACAATCATTTCACTATTTAAATATTTTCGCATCAAGCATACATTTATTTATCTCAAAAGAAACAAAGACACACGAGGGCACAACAACAACACATGCCATTCCAATTGGAACATAATTACCCTCCATTAAGAACATTTAAGTCCAACCAAATATTTTTAACTAACTTCAACTGCATAAGTTTTATTGGGATAAGCCCGCACGGCTAGAAAAAAGCCGTATCAATAAAACTTTGATCAACTGTAAGAGATAATTGTAATATTATTATTCGCAGGTAATATTTTCAATATACACTGGGTATCTCTAGGACTTGGATAATAACGACATGAGTCCACTTCTTTATCACAAATAAGCTTACCCGCATTCCACACTACGTCTCAAACTCTCATATAATTCATTTGAATCAAATCAACCAAAACACACAGTTACTCGTCATCATCTCATGCTTGCAAAGAAAACATTGAATTCAAAGAAACTCACTGAAGAGTAGGTACAATCCCTGAAGGATGCTTTGATAGATCAACAGGTTGACTCCCTTCCAATCCTTGATCAGCCATGAATCCTTTGTAAATCTTAACTCGTATGATATCCTTTCAAAACCAGCCACAACCCACTAACACAAAATCAACAATAACCACAATATTCCACATTAATCACTACCAAAATCTAAATTTAAAAAAAAAAATCAAAGAATCCATTTCTCTAATCATCTAATACACATGAAAAAACAATTGGTTCACCGAAACATCGTAGAGAATTAGATCTATTGGTTTAACAAAACAATTACACAAATCAGACCTTATCGAGAAAAAATGTAAGAATTAGGGTTTCTTGTTCAGATTTTTTGAGAGATCAAAGAGAATTTGAAGAGGAGTGTGATAGAGCGGGAAGAAATTGACGTGAGAAATTTGTAAAAGAGGATTTAAAAGGGAGAGAGTTTATATATGTAAGAGAGATTGTGAATGCGATTGGGAACAAATGATGGATCTGATAGCTTATGAAGACAGATAGAGAAGAGAGAGAAGGTTGGGATCGATTTGCCAGCTATTTTCGCTTATTATATGTATGTGACCGT
The DNA here is from genome assembly GCA_963859935.3 of Lathyrus sativus. NCBI lineage: Eukaryota > Viridiplantae > Streptophyta > Magnoliopsida > Fabales > Fabaceae > Lathyrus > Lathyrus sativus. Next base: position 53,916 of record CAWUDS030002618.1, read on the forward strand.
ATTGTCCTTCGAGGTGTAAATACTGTGTCTGTTTTATTGGGGTATAATGGGAATGATAGAAATGTAGTATATATTGGATGTCAAACGGTAATGTAATATACTGTTGGTCCAATTGTGATGTCTTCAGTCTTCTTTTGGTTCATAAATATCACACACAAAATTGTCTGAGTTAGGGGTGTTCATGGGTGCGGGTCGACCCGCAAACCCGCCTACCCAAACCGAACCAACCCACTAATTACCCGGACCTATTCATTTACGGGTATACCCGACCCAACCCGTAACAACCCGTATAGATTTGGTTCGGGTATTGGGTTTTAGTTTCTAAACCCATGAACCCGTTGACGTGGCATAATTAATTATTATTATTATTATTATTATTATTATATTATTTATAAATTTTAAAGTTGCTATAACTTTGTAAATTGTAACGTACACAAAGATCTTTTGCACTTTCCTTCCAGTTTCCAATCACACATTAAATTATTATTATTATTATAATTAAATATTATTATTAATATTAATCATGCTTGCTTGACTTATGCACTTCTAGTTTACACTTTACTGTCTTTTTATTTTTTTAATGAATCTTTATTAACTAATAATAATTAAGTATATATTAGAAACTTACTAAACTAAAGACAATACCACTTAACCTAACCCTATTTTTTTACTACGGCAAATCTCAAACGTCACCACTCCTCTTTCTCTCACGATTTTTTTTTTCATTTTACTCTCTCACATTCCAATTCCATCTTGCTTTCGAAAATCCACAGTCTATACTTTGACTCTCTCATAGTTTCGTCTCCATATTGAATAAGGTTTTATACTTTTTATAGTTCTATAATATATTTATTTCAATGCAATATATTGTTTTTACAGTATGTACTTCAATAGTTTTATATCAATGCAAAATATGATGATAGGTTCAATGTAATGTACTATTTTGTTTCATATGATGCAAAGTACTATTTTGTTTCATATGATGAAAATATATTTTGATGCAAAGTCCTGTTCTGTTTCATATTATTAATTTAAATATATTTTGTTTAATGTTGTTTTAATAATAATTTATATTAAAAATTGTTTTTTTATAGAAAATGGAAGTGGAACAATCACAAATTGTCAGTGAAGATGTTGCTCATCCACTTGAACAAGAGCAAGAAGTTCAACAAATACAAGGAGAAGGGTTGTCATCATTGCCACCAAGTGCACTAATAGAGGTAAGCAAAAGAAAACCCTCTAGAAAACCTTCTACAGTTTGGAAAGATTTTAAAAGGGTTAATGATAAGGCTATATGTAAGTATTGTGGGAAACAATATGCTGCAAATAGTGGTAGTCATGGCACTACTAACATGCATAAACATTTGAAAGTGTGCCTGAAAAATCCAAATAGGGTAGTTGATAAGAAACAAAAAACTATAGCTATTGGAAAAGAAAGTGAGGATGATCCTAATAGTGTTAGCTTGAAACTTGTTGATTTTAATCAAGAAAGGACTAGATTAACACTTGCAAAGATGATAATCATTGATGAGCTCCCTTTTAAATATGTTGAAAATGAAGGATTTAATATGTTCATGAAAGAGGCTCAACCAAGATTCAAAATTCCATCTTGTGTCACTGTTGCCAGAGATTGTTTATGCTTGTACTTCGATGAGAAAGAAAAATTGAAATCTATGTTGTCTGCTAATAAACAAATGGTGTCTCTTACCACTGATACTTGGACATCGATTCAGAATATGAATTATATGTGTGTTACAGCTCACTATATTGATGACGAGTGGAATTTAAAGAAGAGTATATTAAGCTTTGGTATAATTGCTGACCATAAAGGTGAAACTATAGGGATAACATTAGAGAATTGCATGAAGGAATGGGGTATCAAGTCTATATGTTGTGTGACTGTTGATAATGCAAGTGCTAACAATTTGGCAATTGATTATTTAAACCGAGGCATGAGTTTTTGGAATGGTCGTACTTTGTTTAATGGGGAGTACTTGCATATGAGATGTAGTGCTCACATATTAAACTTGATTGTCAAAGAAGGAATAAAGGATATTGATGAATCTGTTAAAAGAATTAGGGCTGCATGTAAGTTTGTCAAGGCTTCTCCTAGTAGGTTGGCTACTTTCAAGAAGTGTGCAGAAGTTGTTGGTGTATGTTCTAAAGCATTGGTAACACTAGATGTAGAAACCAGATGAAACTCTACTTATTTAATGTTGAACATCGCTGAAAAGTATGAACATGCATTTTACCGCTTAGAACATGCTGATGTTGCATTTTTAACTAATCTTCGTATTGAGTCGAAAGGATGTCCTAATCGAGCTGATTGGGAACGAGCTCGTATTTTTGTGAAGTTTTTGAAAACTTTTTATGATGTCACACTTTCTTTTTTTTGGGTCATTGCATGTTACTGCTAACTCTTTTTTCAAACAGTTGATGGATATTAAAAAAACGTTGAATAAATGGAGGCACAATGTTAGTGATCCAATTTTGAAAACCATGACAGCAAATATGCAATTGAAGTACAACAAGTATTGGGAAAGCAATACAATAAATTATCTTCTCTTTGTTGCTATTTATCTTGATCCTCGTTATAAGCTTGACTATATTGAATTTTGTTTTACTCGGATGTATGGTGAAAAATTGTCAGAGGATATGCTAAAGAAATTGAAATCTCTCATTGCTAAATTGTTTGAGCACTATTTATTTTTGTATCCTGTTTCTCATGATGGTGGTTCCAATGCCTCATCTTCAAACATTTCCTCTCATTCTAGAATTGAAAATGGTGAAGATGATGAAGATTGGGACAATTTGTTTAGAATGAATATGAAGAAAAAACAATGTGAAGTGCAAAAAAATGAGTTGGAAAGGTATTTGGAGGATGGTGTTGAAGATGATTCTCCTACATTTAATATTCTCACTTGGTGGAAAGGAAAAACAAATAAATATCATATGCTTTCCCGCATAGCTAGAGATATATTGGCTATCCCTGTATCCACTGTATCTTCTGAATCCGCTTTTAGTACAGGAGGTCGTGTCCTTGATTCATTTCGTAGTTCCTTGAATCCCTCTATCGTTGAAGCTTTGATTTGTACTCAAAATTGGATCAAATCTCCTAAGGTCATTGATTTAGAAAAAGAGTTGGTTGAATTGGAAAAGGTTGAGTCAGGTATGAATTATATGTTTGAATTTTAAAATCTATTTTATTTTAGTATTACATTACATTATTCTTATTAGTTGTTTGTGTTTACATATATAGAGTTAGCTGGATTAGTTTCTATTGATGTTGGCATTACTGCGGTTGAGCTTAATACAACTGTTACTACTAGATTTTAAGGTATTTTCTAGTGTTGTTTTTTTCTTCTTCTTTTGACTATTGTTGCTGGATTTTATGTTGTTGCTAAACGTTTCATTGTTGTGCTGGAATCTTTTACAGCTACTGTTGCTGGATTTTCTGTTGTTGCTAAACCTTTCACTGCTGGTGCTGGAATCTTTTATAGTTGCTGTTAGATTTTGGTGCTATTAGATCAATATTGGACCAATACATCTATGTCATTTTAAGACTAAGTGATGTTTATTTGCTTTTGAATTATTTAGAATTTATGAATTTTATGGAAATGATATTTTATGGAATTTTATATATTATTAAGTGTTAATATATATGATAGTTTACGGACCTACTTTTAAGCATGTGCTAGAAAAGGTAACATTTGAGTATCAAAACAACTAATATATACTGTATATTATTATATATTTGTTTTACATATGTTGATATATATTTGTAATGGATAACATTTGAGTATCAAAATAACTAATAAATTTTTATAAATTAAGGTATATTAATGAAAATATATAAATAATTAATGGTGTATATGTATCTTAATATTTTTTATGACAAAGAAAATACATTTCAAAATTTTAATTGTTATATTTTTAATTATTCTATTTTATGTAGGATTTGTCTCCATTACGTAAATAATTTAATTGTTTGAAATATGCAAAATTATATTGAATTGTGTTATAGATTTTTTAAATTGAAAATAATAATTATTATATACACAACCCGTGGACCCAACCCTACCCAACCCGTAAATATCCGGGTTGATTCGGGTCGGTTTTTAAAGTAGAATTACGGGTTTGATGATAAACTCAACCCATTGAAAGTTGAACGGGTTGGGTAACGGGTTAAGGCGAACCCGGTCCAACCCAACCCGCGTACACCCCTAGTCTGAGTTAAAGAAAAACAAAAAATACTACTACTAATATTATATTTAATGAACCAAATATTCATAAAATCTTGCAATGATATTTAATATATATACACTTAAAATCAATTGTTTTAAGAATTGAACTGAAGTAAAATCGAAAAAATTAGATTAAACTGTCCAAAATTATTTAACTAAAGAATCGGAATTAAACCGTCCGATTCAAAAAAATCATCAAATTAACCATTTTTTAATTTTTTTTTAAAATTAATATGTTAATATCAAAATTTAACGTACATTCTTCAATCACGAAAAAGAATTCGTGTGTTTTTTACGACAATACAAACTTCTATGTTTTGTTATTCTATTATAGTTTTTTTCAACCATACTCCATCATGATCATGTCGTCTCTTTCAAATATATTTACGATGTCTAACTCAATATTGATTGTTGCTCAAATCAATATTATTTGTTGTTGTCAATTAAGACTTATTTGTTGTAGTTCAACTCAAATTCAATTTTTTGTTGTTTAATAAAGTATATTGTATTATTTATATTTTGATATTCTATCTTATTTAATTAAATATTCTTAATTATTTGAACTTTATTTTAATTATTATAATTTTTTTTTTAATTTTGATTTGAATTTATTTAATTTATTTTATTGTAATTCTTTAATTTGGTCAAAATATTTTTAAATAATAGTTAAAATGAAGTGTAGAACTATCTTATGTTATATATTATCAATATTATTATATTAAATTTGTAATGGATTTTTGAGGTGATCCATTCATATGAGTTTGCTATGTTGGAACATATATTAAATGAAGTGTAGTTCTGGTAGTTCGCTTACACAATTCCTTCTATGATATGAAGGAGAAAACCTTTGTCGTCGTTTCCGGTCTCTACAATGGAAGAAGATGGTACGAGGGTTTCAACTACCTACCTATTGCAAGAAATGGTCACCATTCTACCATTTATATCCTTTACACCTAAAATTATTATGTCCAACTCAAGGTCATAATAGTAATTTATTAAATACAAAAACTTTGACCAATAGTATGGTCCAATTTTGTCGAGTGGCAGAATTCTTTTTGAAAACTCTTGTATTTCTGTTTCCCTCACTTTCTCCCTCTTTCTAATTTTCCCTCTCATCTCTTTTTCCCCTAAAACAAACCCTAATCCCCCATTCTCCCTCGTCTCCCTTATGCTTCATTTCACTATTTTCTCTCTTCTCTCTATTTTTTCTGCAAACCCTAGCGCAGCCGCGACGGCGTCCCTCACCATCTTCAACCATTTCCTCCTGCTCTGTTTCTCACCAACTTACATTTCAACCCCTTTTTGTCTACTGTTCCTCAGTCTCAACTTTTCTTCCTCCATCCTTCATGGTGAGTGTTTTAAGTGGTTTTCGACTGTTTGTGGTTGTGGATGGGGAAAGAAGTAGTAGTGGAAGTTTACATTGTATGTTATATCTGAAATTTCACAACTATGATTTTGTCATGAATAAGATAGGGTTGATTTCTTCTGTTTTACTTTGTTTCTTTGTTCTATTTTAGGGTTGAAATTCCATTTTCTTTTTGCTTCCTCTATATGCTAACTTGACTCTCTGTGACTACCAACAGCGAAAATGGCAGGTGTGAATCTATTTTCTTTCTTTTGAATTTTGATTAATAATTTCGATTAAAAAAGATTTGATTTTGACTAATGTTTTTATTGAATTTTGAATTTTGAGTTTTAACATTGGAATTTGATACTCAAAGGAAAAAAGCAAAGAAAAGATGGAAGGAGGAAGAAGAGGGAGGGCTTGTGTTGTAGTTTTGCGTGACATTCGATGCAGCCCTAGAATGCAGTACCATGCTCTCTCACTCGCCAATCAAGTTTTTCCTTTTCTTTGCCATTTCCCATTTGCTTTGTATAATTTCATCTGATCATAGGAGATCTGGTGCAGTTTTTCGTTCGGGTGGCTCAAAGTCATTGGCATTGTTTTTCCGATCTCCAAGACCCAATGGTATATTATTTCAGTTGAACCTTATTTTCTTCCTTCCATATAGGTATACAATTTGTAGTGATGAAAAATCATGAACGTGTAGATTAGATTATATAATCATACAATGGTTTTCTATTGACAGTTTGATTTCCTTTTTGCCTACACAACTGAACACTTGCAATTGATTGTTGCATAATTCAAAAATAGCAAATATATCCTATATACTCTTGAGGAGAAAGGGGAAAGTTGTGGCCGTAACTGGGGATGGAACAAATGACGCACAAGCACTACATGAGGTTAGTACAATGTTTTTCATGGTTTTGAACTCAGTTGGTTATGTTTCTAATTTGAATAACTGTTATGGTGCATCACGAGTCATGATTGTACACGATGCCAAATATGTTATTGCTACTGCCCTAGCTAATCCAAAAATGAAGTTCACTTCAAAGTTTTCTAATAAGTTTATCCTCTTCAATTTATTATTGAATTTTTTTGTAGATTAGAACAAAAGAAATGGATTTGCAACTCATTATAGTGGGAAAGAATTTGTTCACTTGTGAAGGTATTTACTTACCTTTTTAATCTTACATTTGATTTTAAGTAATTGCTCTTGATTGATCATATATCACATTATTGAGATAGGTTGTTTATTACTAATATGCAGTTTTACAGATTGATCATATATCATATATCCAACCTGTAAGAACAACCTGTCAAATTTTTACAAATTAAATTGTCATTAATTCAAATTCAGGTTAGTGTTGTCAATTGCAATTTCCAAAAAACAACGGTTCGTTCAATTGATCACAAGAGAGGAAGAGAAGGAAGTCGAGGAAGGAATTGAAGAAACAATGGTCGACACAAGCAGACGAGTCACAGGGTGAAAAGGAGAGACAAAACGTCAATGAATCGGGTGGAAGTAGCAGTAGTAGTAATGAATCGGGTGGAAGTAGCAGTAGTAGTAGTACTGTTGTGGTTGATCAAGAAGGGAAAGATTTCAAGTGGAGTATATGCAACGTAACAGTCGGTGCTGATTATATTCCATGTTTGGATAATGAAAAGTATCTGAAGACTTCACATAGAAAACACTTTGAACATAGAGAGAGACATTGCCCTGAGGATACGCCAACTTGTCTGGTCTCACTTCCTACAGGATACAAAAAACATGTTCCATGGCCTGGTAGTAGAGATAAGGTTCTCTTATATATACCCTTCAAATTTAAGATACTACTTTGTTTAAAACTTAGTAATAAATGTCCATAGCACTTAAATATGTTTTTGTGATTTATATATGGTACCACAATGTACCACACGTTAAGCTAGCTGAAGTAAAGGGACACTAAAACTGGGTCAAATTGATGGGTGAGTTCTTGACATTCCCTAGAGGTGGCACTCAGTTCATTCATGGTTCTCTCCACTATATTGATTTTCTTCAAAAGGTAATAATGAATGTTCTTAACTATGTAATATATATAGATGATATTATAAGTTTGTTTGAAATAATTGGTTATTGTTCAGGTGTAACCAGACATTGCATGGGGAAAGCATACAAGGGTGATATTGGACGTTGGGTGTGGAGTTAGTAGTTTTAGAGGTTGGTTACGCCTAATTACTGTGAAATTGATATTTACTTAGTACTGTTATTGCGATGCTTACTTTTTTTGTTTATTGATAGGGTTTCAGTCTGGTGCTTAAATTTATGGCTTGAACATCATATATGTGAACTTCATATATTAGAGTTGTTTTCCACCATATGTTTTGCAGTTAAAGATCCAACAACTCATTATTTATTGTCTCATTTATTACTTAGATGTCTTGTAATTATTTCCTTCTAAAATCCTTTTGATCAATCCAAAGGTTGTCTTGAATATGGGCAAAGCAATATCTCTCCATGTTATTTCCATAACAAATTGCACTTGATTTTGGAAAACAGGAAAGCAAATCTTATAATGACGAACAGTGGATGGGTAAAGTTAATTTTGTTGAGATCGCTCATTTTGGCATGTATTTAGAAGTTTTGACAGAATGTGGAGCTTTTATATACTATGTTTACAGGTAATAATAGTTCTCGGTTCGGTTTTCCAGTTTGCAATTCAGTATTCAAATGTGTTTCAGGCTGATGTTTCAAGGGTTGTTACAGTTAGATTGCCTACAGTAGACAGTGTTTCGGGATATCTCGAGAGTGTTCAGGATGAAGTTGATGCAGTCCTCATTGCAAAGAGAACTTTGTTGCGAGCGAAAAACCAATATGTTGTTGTTGAGATGCGAAAAACAATAGATGAAAGAATCAAGGATATTGGTCTAAAACATGTTATAACTTTGCTCACTATTATGGTAATGTTTTACATTATTCCTTGATGTATATCTTGTCTGCTTTATGCTGTCATCATTTTTTAATGCCAAATAAATTTCACTATTATGCTGTCAATTTATATAGGATCAAGAGAAAAAGGCATTCTAAAATGCAAAATAAAACCCAAATAGTAATATGAATAAGAGTGCTTGTAAAACTAACCCAAAAGCCCAAAAATTAGAAGTCCATATAGCACTTCAGAAAAAAATTCATTCTTGGATCTAGACATGCCTCAACAGGAGTTACATGGTTGAACTCACATTAGATGCAGGCATGCATTTACCAAATGGCACTACTGGAGGGTTTATGTTGAACAGTGATTCTACAAGCAGAAGTTGTCACTTTCTTAGGCAAGGGCATACCTTATTACAAAAGCATGAGACCTTCATCAAATGGGCCATCTCACAACCTTTCTCTGATGGACCAGGAGTTCAGGTCAACAACTCTAACATTGTAAGATAGAGGAGTCTAGAAACTCGAGGCAAGATCCTTTGAATATGCTCACTTGAGTGAGAAACTAAGTTGCGGAAATGAAAAATTAAATTTGAATTATTGTCCCACTTAATTCATAAGTTATTTGAATGTTGAAGTTTACTTTTTCATTTTAGTGAGACACTTGATTTCCAATATGATTTTCAAAACTATAGTTTGGCATATTTCCATTCATCTAAAAACAGTGGAAAAGTCAAGAATTATTCTGCAACCTATATTTGTATTTGCGTGAACAGTGTAAGTTATCCTGCTGTCTTATGATGGCTGTTCTGACTTAGAGAAGCTAATGTATTTTTTCATGTGAACAATGTAAGTTATCCTGCTGTCTTATATTGGTATATTATGGGCAACCCAATCGAAGCTAATGTATCTTTTCACACATGATTTAAGGAAGCTCGTGTACGATATCATGGATTCGGTAAGGAGGAAGATGAATGGGTTAATGTGAAAGATGGGGTGCGAGAGAGATCCATCCCGCTGGAAGCTTCCGAGTGTCACAAGGTGAAGGAAGGACGTCTTGTACTATGTTTCCTGGTAATGGATTCCAAACTTTTATTTTCACTACATAAACATAATGGGTGTCTAATTATCACATTATTGATGTCGTGTATGTGCGCACAATCAAATTCTTTTTGCACCCCAGACATCTAGATCTATATTTTTTTCCTGCTTTTAGCTGATCATACTCTTTTGACTCTCCATTGTTTTTCACAGGTAAAATCTGATTATGCCCTCTATTGCAATGCCTGTGTTTTGAAAATCGAGAGGGGAGGGTACACGATAGCAAAGAGTGTACCTGCACCTTCACTGTCCGGTTTTACCATGACAGCTCTGAGGTTATATTTGATATCTTCCCTTCTTTTTAGCTAAAAATATTCCATAGTCATCAATATTCTTGCTGTTATCTTTGGTAGTTGTTAGGTAAATCCTTGGATGTTACCTTTACCTGACGTTGATTCATATGTGTCTTTGGCAGGATGAGGTTCATTGGGATAGTTTGTGTTGTAGGCCAACACAAGAAGAAGCTGAGATCCCCTTAGAACCTTTCATGAATCCCATAGCGACTTTGTAGGGATGAAAAAACAAATTTTGTTTCATATCTCCGTTTTCTTTTTGGGAACTATGTTTATTGTCTCCTACCATGTAAGATAAGAATTTGAATTTTGAGGCTGAAATACATTATTTGACCAAGTTTTTTTTTTGGCAAAGTTTTTCTTTGATTCCATGTCTTTAAATCATGTTTTGATATTTTCCACTTCTAGATCCTTTGTGTCTGTCTATCAGAATGTTACTCGAAAGTTATTAATGCACCTCAGAGGCTTTTTATACACCACGCAAAATTTCATATTTTTAACAAACCTCATGCAATTTTTCTATTTTATTAGCAGAAGAAAATCACAATCTTCCAACTCTCTTTCTAATCCATAAAATTCACCTCTCTCGCTCATCACTCTCTAACATCATTATACACCCTTCAATTTCATCTCTAAACATTCTCCCATTACTTCCGACCAACCACCACCATGTGACCGCCGTGTAACTCCGATCCAAACACCTTTGACCACCAAACCCTCCGCCCTCATCAACGACCACAACCCTTACTACCTTAAAACCCTCCTATCTATTAAACTCGTCGTTGAAACCCCAACGATTTCAACGATACCCTTTCGTTTCTCTTACCTTCACGACATCACTCACGAATCTCACTTTAAAACAAATCTCATCCTTATTGAAGATATGCTACATATTTATCTTAAATTATTTGCAGTTATTAGTGATGTTACAATAACATTTATACAATAATAACAATCTAAGTCTTAGGATGATATTTTTTCCAAATTTAAAAGTTTGATCAATATTAATGTTTGTTCGTATACTTTGTATGCTTTCCGTTATTTTTTCTTCTTTGATATGTTGTTGTTATATTTGATTTGAACACAATAACAACGATGTGTGAATATGAAAATGAAACAAAGTGCTGAGATAGATAAAAAATTAAATTCTCGTGCAGAGGCACGGGTCTTCTACTAGTTGGCTTATAAGGATGATGGAATTGATTGATGGAAGAATTTCTGAGATTCAATTACAATGAATCAAAGGTTGAATTTCTGGAATTCTAATGGTTGTTCCTTTTTTTAAAGTTCAATTACATTTAAATTGCAATTAAAGCACATAAATATAGTAGCTCAGGTAGTTGATATTTTTAGTCAAAGTAATTAAAGGGCAAGGAAATATACAAATAAATATATTGTTATGTCCTCAAGTAATTATGGGTGATTGATACGTAAGTCTTATATCTAATTATTAAAATCTTTCTTCACCGCATATTATGATTACTTTGTTAATTAAATTTTTAATTTAACTTAAATATAAAAAGTATTAAGGGTTAAAATAATTTTTTTATTAATTCTATTATTTTAAACTATTTAAAAAGGCACCATTATTATTCCTTGATTGCAATTTTCAATAAACCTTTTTAAATTATTATGAATATATATCGTTGTTCATCATTACAAAACATTGATTAGCTCTAAAATTATATACTAAATTGAAATTGAAAGAATGCATCATTTGGTATTCAAGAGGCATATGTGAAGCTAGAAAATCCAAAACCACTTTTTTTTCTCTTCATTTTCTCTGGATTAATATCTGATCTTGCTTTTGAAATATATCTTAAAATATTTTTTGAAGATCTATTAATATTTTTTTTTGTGTCAGATTGTTATTTATTATTACTACTACTTTATTGACAGGAAAGTACCGATACTCTTTTAGAGTTGCAGTACTTTATTGAATTTATCATAATTATAGTTGTAACTAAATTATGTTGAATAATTACTAAATGTTATGAATTATCTTCATATGCAATTCCTATTTAAATATTGTCATTTTTGACCGCAAGGTGAATGCCATCAATCTCAATTTGATTCGAATTACTTTTTTTTTTATTCTGAGATATGAAACCTTAATTTACTCTATGGATTTTGTAATTGTAGCTTGATGGGTATGTGGCTAGAAAGATGAAGATTGATTTTGTAGTAGGTTCCTACCTTGACCCTCTTGCTGATAAGGTATGGATGAACTTATTTGAAACATTTTCCTTTGCTTTAATATCAAATTATTTAAATCCATCCCGTTTATTTTTCCAAACTTAGGACTTATTTGTTTTGCTTTAATATATTTTTAGATAGATATTATATATTGGGAACATTTTGCAAAATTTGGAAAGATTGGAAAGCATATGTGTTATTATAGAGGGGTTTGGGATCCTGATTTTGAAATTATGTTGGGATGCTTATTGATATTTGTTTTCATTATTCAGTAACAATAGTGACATTATGGAGACTGAAATTATGTTGTGATGATTATTGAATTTATGTTGTTATGTTATTGTATCGAGACTAATTGAAGTAAGTATTATACATCTTCTCTACTATACTTTCTCTAATAAAATCAACATCTATCTATACTGACACTATTGTAATTCTTTTTTATGACAGATTTGTTGTGACGTTATGAATATTGCCTTTGATGCCATTTTAGGTTCAGTAAATGAATTTGTCATACCCCAAATTTTATCCCCTTAGATGTCATCATCATTTGTATGAGCATCATAGGTCAATCATCTTTGGATAGCTAACCAGACTATCAAGCCTTGTGGTTTTGTTTCTTCTATGGAATTAGGGCTTTGTACAAGAAGGGATGAGGCTTTGATTAGTCATGATTTGAGTGGAAAATCAACCAAGGAGGTCCACATACATCTCAAGGGTCCCTAAGAATCCATTTGGTCCAAGGAAATCCAACTCAAGAGTTTCCTAAGTCGGTAGAAGAGGCATTGATTTTATCTGATTCAAAAGTCAATTGAGGCATCTCAAAGGTCAACCATGGGGTTTTAAGATCAACCAAGAGCTTCACAAGTCTTGCCACATGTCCTCATGTGATTAAATCAAGGAAAACAAGTGGAAATCATAAAATTAAGAGTTTTGGAGAATTAGGATTTTGTGGAGAACATTTCTAAGTATGAAAAGCGCAATTTCTAGCCATCTTGTAACATCCATAACTTTGTCATCCTTGACTCAAATGGAGCAAACTTGCTATACAATTAAAGATGACATCATGAACTACAAGTTTGAAGAAGAAAAAATGTCCAAAAGATTCATGGATTTCAAGTTATGAAGGCTTGAAGTTAGGAAAAACTAGGTTTTGGAGTTTTATACTTAGAATTTTTTCTAAGTTTGAAATCTCAACTTGGAGAGTGACTTTTCAAGGAAATCTTTCATCATATTTCAAATCTCATTTCAATTTTCTTCCAACATGAAAGTTGTAGAGCATTCTTCAAGCTTTCTTTTGAGTACAAGAACTCTCTCATTGGATCAAAAATCCTCAAGTTATATGGATTCAAAGATGAGGCTTCAATTATGTCAAAACTCATAACTTAGAATTTTTCTAAGTTATTTCAAGGCAGATTTTAAAACATGACCTTCAAGCTCAATTTTAATGACCCTCCAAGATTCAAATCAAGTTGCTATCAACATGAGAGTTGTTCATCATCATGCAAGCTTTCTTATGACCTCAAAAATTCATAATTTGAACCAAGAATCATTGAGTTATGGTTGGTTAAAGTAAGCCATATGGGTTGGTGATTACACGAGTTATGATTGCCTCATTTTCCATGCCTACCACCAATTCTTGCAGCAAACCTTATGGGCTCATTTCATGCGCATTGTGTTATCTCTTGAGTCACTAAACCTTGCCCAAAGTAGCCAAACATTACTTACTAACCTCTTGTACCATTTGCCACACCTTTACCAAAATAAGGAAATTTGTAAACTTACATAGCAGGAATATTTCCACCCTCATTCTGACCCTGGCACCCACAAGATAACAAAGGATGCAACCCTAACAAACCTCATAAGGAAGCAGCTCATACAATTTCCCACATGCCACCTCCCATTTTCAAATTCTTGCAAATATGTTACCACAAGCCATTAACCACGGTTACTCTTGTTTTCACCTCCTAAAAACCTCATATAAAAGCTAAAATAAACCCTAGAGAGGATGCAGCCACATTTTCTCATAAACTCAAATTGAAAACTTTCTCTCTCTTTCAAAAAAATTTCATTTCTTCGAATCTCTTCATACAGGGTTGTTACCTTTGTTTACTCCTCACGATTGTCATCTATAAAGCAAGAGGAAGCAAAAAATGGAGTTTAGCTAAAGTTTTAGGCGAGTTCAGAAGCTACAGACTTGCATTTTTTAGGTAGCTTTCTCTTTTCTTTCTCTCTCATGCTAGATGTTCATTAGGGCTCCTGTTGGTTGCATCTGAAGTCTTACATGTTGTAGGCCATGTTTGCATTAAGCTTTTGTTGTTTTGAGTGAGTTGCAGAATTCAACATGATCTTAAAAGTAGCAAGTTGGAACACTTACCTCTTATAGATTTTTCAAGTTAATGCACCAAATAAGAAAACCAGGTGATGAATGATAATCCAAGCAACTCCAATATGTTCCAAATAAGGTGTTCAAATGATGAGAACTCCTCCAAGACCAAAATATTTAAAGTAAAACTCTAGGAAATGGTGTTACAGAACTTTTATGATGTCATGGACAGTTCAAACAACTTATATGGAGAGTGTTTGAAGTGTTAGAATAATTAGAAAAGGCTGGTTTGGTTCTGGTCTATGAAGATGCAGAAAAGTCAAAATTTCAAGGTATGAGAGTTGACTTTTGGAATGTGAGGGTTTGGAAAGCTTCAATGCATCATATATGATGTGTTTGAGGTGTTGGTTCAAGTGTTTGGTGGCTGTATTAAGTTGTGGCAGAGTTTTTGCAAGGCAGATTTTTCTTCACAAGGAAGCAACTTCTACCACTTGCAAGAAGATAATGATCAGAGAAATGAGAGAGATTCTGCTTAGTTTCTAGTTGATTCTGGTGTTGTTTAAATGTTAGAAGTGTGTTCTATTTATAGGAAACCTTGGAGAATGAGAGGTATGAGCAAATTGTGCCAATTTGCCAAGTTTGCCCTTTTTGGAGGCAAAATGAGCAAATCCAACTTGGGATTTCTTTTTTGAGCATGAGCAACCTTCTTATGTGTTTCAACATCACCAACATCCCTAACTTGCTCTCGTCGATTCTCCCTAACCACAAAGTCCGTGAAAATTCTCTTGTACTTTTTTAAAAGTACCAAATATAATCTACAATGTTTATGTTTGTCCAAATTTCAGATTCCAAAGGGAACTAGGTCAAAAATCTCCATGAAGTTGGCTGCAAAACTTGACTTACAAGTAAAAAACAAAATAAGAAATTTTTCTAAGTGTGGAAATCCTTCACAAATTGATGAGCTCATAACTCAAAATCTATGCATTTTTGGACATCAACCTTCTAGGACACTTTTGTAGGATTTCTCAAGAGCTTTCCAACCAGCTTTGGACCACTCAATTTGGATGTGTGGTTTGAGAGTTATGACCATTCCAAATAAGCTTGTAATTAGGGTTTTTCATAAACCCTAATTTCTTGATTCACAAGTTATCCATCAATTCTTGATTAAATCTTCACCAAACTAACTAATTAGGCATAAAATTATGTTGGAAACCTTGATTGGTTCGATTTAGGGTCAAAACCCTAAAAGTCAAAGAGTTGACTTTCCAGACAAACGAACCGAATAGTTGAAATCTTCAAGATCGATCCTTAGTGTTTTGGTTTTTTTTTAAACTTTCATACTTCTTGAGGGGACTTAAATAATTCATAGAAACATCATGGACCATGGTTCAAGCTTTGGAGATCTATTTAGACAAAAAGTCAAACTACAATTGACTTTTCCAACTAGAAACCCAAATCAGGGATTTGCACAGCACTGCTTCAATTCTCTTGGTAACAACCTCAAATAGCACTTATTCTTGGTAAGATATAAACCTCTTGATGATGTGAAGACTTGATATGTAGAATATCAATCCAAAACCTTGACTGATCAGTTCACATGATTCTTGATTTTAACAGTGTGAAACCCTAATTCATCTGCATTTTGATAAAGACTAACTTGAAAGAGGTTGGGTTAGATAACATATACTTGATGCACCTAGAATAATAATGGAATATAGGGTTCAAAATTTGGGGTATGACACCCTAGGATCCATCTCCTCATCCAACCAAGCAAAGTGAGAGCATTTTTTGTATCCTTGAATCTTATACATCTCAAAGTCATAGAAACGACAACCTGGGTTCGGATGGGTCCATGTCATCATCAACGGAGCGTTAAGACCACACTTGCATACGTACCTTGAACGACTTGAGGAACTGCTTCCATGGCTACAACCAGACAACTGGGACATTTATTGGAAGGATTTGATGGAAACTTGAAGAAACTGGGAAAAAGAAGATGAAAAACAATTCAAAAGGATCAAGAACGCAGGATATAATAAACAAAAACACAACATTAATGTTTCAAGATACACCTTTTTTTTAAATTAATCATGGATGTCGAACAAATAATAAAGTTCATCTAGTTTATGAAGCTATGAAGAAAAAGTACAAGGTGAATGAAGTTAACACAATAGCTTCATACTTCTTGTATTTCTCTTCATAGCTACACAAACCATATGTATCAACAACAACCACATTAATCAACAACATACAATAACACAAGATATTATGTAATGTTTCAAGATACACCTTTTTTTAAATTAATCATGGATGTCGAACAAATTATGAAGTTCATCTAGTTTATGAAGCTATGAAGAAGAAATATAAGGTGAATAAAGTTTACATAATAACTTCACACTTCTTGTATTTATCTTTATAGCTACACAAATCATATGTATTTCTCTTGTTAAGGTGATGAAGACGAATCTGAAAAAATGAGAACATTAACCATATGAAAAAAATGATAACCCATTTTTAACAAGAAACATAAATGAAATCGAAACATAAGTTTAAGGAACGAACCTCAAGTTAGCAATTGGTGAAGACGAATCTGAAGACGTATCTGAAGGTTGAAGTATGTTTAAAAGGTGACATGGATGTTAGGGTTATGTTATGAGAGAGAAGAGTGAAGCTATGTTAGGGTTTTTTTTTTAGAGAAACGACTGTTGTGCCTGAACTATAGATACTTTCACTTATATACTAAAAACTATCACTTTTCATCACGGTTAAAAAAAAATCGTGATGCAATTTTTAAATTTTACAACGGTTGTATTGTAAAACCGTGGTTAAATAACTTCTAAATTTTACAACGGTTGGTTTACTTAACCGTTGTAAAGTCATTTACAATTTATTTTTTAAATAATGGACTTAAGTGACACACGTTTAATGTACTATAAAAAATGGAAAAAATGTAGTTGCTGAAAATAGAAGCTTGCTACACATCATTTATTACTACGGTTTTTTAAGACAATCGTCATTAAGTTACTGTTTATAAATCCAGAGTGCGAAAATTTTAACCTATTACAATGGTGTATATGAATCCGTTGTAAACCTGGCGTCGTTGTTTGCGCGTTTTGTAGTTGTATGTGTGTGTGTGCGTGTGTGTGCGTGTGCGTGTGTGTGTGTGTGTGTGTGTGTGTGTGTGTGTGTGTGTGTGTGTGTGTGTGTGTGTGTGTGTGTGTGTGTGTGTGTGTGTGTGTGTGTGTGTGTGTGTGTGTGTGTGTGTGTGTGTGTGTGTGTGTGTGTGTGTGTGTGTGTGTGTGTGTGTGTGTGTGTGTGTGTGTGAGTGGGTGAGAGAGAGAGGGAGAGGGAGAGATAGATAGATAGATAGAGAGAGAGAGAGAGAAAGAGAATGAGAGAAAGAGAATTTCAATCGAATTTCATCAAGTGTGAAAGCTTATGCACAAGGGTTCTATTTATAGAACCATTTGTGTGGGCTACAAGATAGAAAAGCTCACTTAAGTTCAGTGTACCTTATGGTGTACTATATTTCACTTATACGTGCCATACCTTATTGTATTCCATATTTCACTTAAGTGCATTATACCTTACAATGTTCTACTATTAACTTAAGCTTATCGTACCTTACGATGCTTCGTAATTCTCTTAAGTACATCGTACCTTACGATGTTCCTTAATTCTCTTAAGTGCATTGCACTCTATGGTGCTCCTTATTTCACTTATTTATTTTATCTCTCATCAATCTATCCTTATTAGAGGTGCACACATGTTAGGTTGGATTGGATTTAGCGTAACATGTTACCCAACCCGTTCAAACTTTAATGGGTTAGGTTCATCATCCAACCAGAAATTTCACGGTCAAAACTGACTCATTCATTTATGGGTTGGATTGGGTTGAGTTGACGGGTTGTGTTTCAAATAAAAAAATATTTTTTAAAATTATTTTTCAATTATAAAAAAAGTTGTAACACAACTTTATACAATTACATTCATTTCTAAAACTCTAATTAGATGAAATGGATATGTCATACTCTAAAATTTGTCATATCTAAAGTCATTCATCTATATTCGTTCACCTACACATGATTCATTAATATCTCATTTGCATCACTATACATTGGCCATTTCATTTGGTCATTGGATAGTCTTTAGTGTAAGAAGTGAACAACTTGTATTTTGTCTGATATTTAGATTGGTCAGATCATGCATTCCATATCCAGACAAGGGAGGTCTCGTTTTGTATTTTGTCTGATATTTAGATTGGTCAGATCCTGCATTCCATATCCAGACAAGGGAGGTCTCTTTAGCATTTATTTGCATGATTCATCTCTTATTTTTCACTTTTTAGTCCATTTAAGATTTTTGTTTTGAATCATGAGATTGAGTCCATTACTTTATTATCATATATTTACAATTCATGCATACATACATTGTTGTTAAGCTTCTAATAAACATCTTTTCTTTTGTCTGGTTTTAAAAACAAAGAAGCAAGTTTAAACCATTTATACACATTTCATTTTATTTTAATTTAGGATAATTTTCAATCTCATGTCATTTGAATTTATCATCCTTGATCAATGGTATGCATCTTCCCATTTAAGCAAAATAAGTCATAAAGAGTTTGAATTATATTTGAGATTGGTTTTAGATGTTTTGATCTAAGTAATGAGGGAAGAACTTTTAAGTGACATTACTTTTAGTTTTAATATTTACAAAAAAAAAAATGGTGTTTAAACTTTTACAAAAAAGAGCTCATGAAATTACAAGATGACATATTCAACAAGTGTGAATTTTGTTCAACAGATAAAAATACATACATAATCACAACATTTAAACACATTATTTCGTATTGATTACAACAATCAAACTGATATTATTTGGTCCAAATATCATTTTCCTAGCATCCATATCATTTCTAACTCGCACTCACCTATGTTGAACATCGTGTCGCTCAATACTTCTAAATTTTTCTCTTTCATGTATGTCTTCGTCTAAGAAACAAATCAACTCTCTCTGTAGTTACTCGAAATTACAGATGTTCCAGAAAAACATCTCCATCAGAGACTTGTCTTTCGAATAAATCATTTTTCCTTTTCGGCAGCGAATCATGTTACACTTTAAAAGAAAATGAAAATAGATGTGAAAAAATAGATCATATCACACCTCTATTTATATCAGATCCATATTATACTTAAATAATATTATAATCAAATGATCCACCCATTACGGTGGCAAAATTGTACTTAAATAATAAAATAATCAAAGAATTCGCATATTGCAGTGAGAGAGATGTATTTAAATAATAAAACTAGTAAAATGCCCGTGCGTAAATGTTTTGATATAGTAGAAAATATATTAAATGAAATGAATTATTTAATTACACATGTATATTTAGATGTCCTTGAAATAAAGAAAGAAAAAAATTGACATTTTAAAATGGAATTTCGTTTATCAAATAATATAATTGTTAATTAAAATAAAATTGTTATTGCATTTAGTCACATGTTAGATCTAATTATAAACATTTGTAATTATAAAAAATTAATTAATATGACATTATAAATTATTATAAATACGAATTAATTTCAATTCACATAAAAATCTCAAAAAGTGTTTATATTTCATTTTATTATCAAATTTTAATAATAATAAAATAAATGAGTTTCATTTTAAGAATCTCAAAAAATAAAATAATTTTATCAAATTATTATTATTATAATATATATAAAAAACTTAACTTTGAATCTCCTTTAGACTTCCTTTAGTTTTGGACTCCATCCTCTCACTCACACAATTAATTTCAATTTCAATGAATATTATTATTTATCCATCCAAGCTTCATAAACTTGTAGGATATACTCATTTTATTCAATTGCCCATTGATATGGCATAGAAGAATGTTACAACAACCTCATATTTCTTAGAAAATCCTAACAGTATTGCATCGGTCAGTATTGCAGTTTGTCCTAAACTATCATATCTTATTACAATATAGAACTCAAGCAAGGTGCATATATTCTTATTATATTGAAAATACAACTAGAAATTTTTGAAACAAAAAATCATATGTAATACTGCACAAAACCTGCAACATAACAAAACCTACAATATAACATAGGATTTCAATATAACAAAGTTTATTTTTTAAACTCATGGAAGATGGTAAGATGGAACCAACCCCATTAATAATAATTGTATACTGCAACCAAATGAGGAAAAATCAGTTAAATTTAAGTTATTTAGTAAGGATGGAACTGAACAACACCAGTTGTAAAATTCTTTATTTAATTGATGATGAAGAATATAAAAGGAAATCATTACATGAAATAATTTTGAGCAACTGTGTTTGCAACAATTGGATTTGGATGGAGATCAAGTGTAGCATGAGCAAACATGACATTTCTATAGTTTTCAAGACTTAACCTTAGTATTGAATAAAGATCTAACAATAAAATGCAAAAATATTTATCAGTAAGTTTTTAATTTCTAGAATATATATATATACCACAAGTCAAACTATATGCAAAGCTTCACAAGTCACAAGTTCCAAACAAAAATCAAAGTCAAACAAAGCCCAAAACAGGAAATCAAAGTTGACATTATTACTTAATAAAATAGTTTCTAACATTCCAACTCAGAAAAAACATATTTGTCATGTTTTTAAAGAGAGAAAAATCTAATTCTGATATTGGTAATTGCAAGAAAGGAAAATTCAAAATTAATTGCTAGAGATGGGATAAGATGTTGAAATGTCAAAATTACAAGTAATTGTAAATGTAATAAATTAGAAGTGGTTAATGTGGCGACAAAGAGATTAATTGGCATCATTATGTTACTTACTAAGCAGGTCATGCTTGTACGATAAACATAGTTTTCACGGTAAAAAAAAAAAGTGTGTTTTTATATTCATCTTTAACTATTAAATATATAAACTGATCAAAAGATGTTTTTTGTTGCATTTCAACTCAAAGAAAAATGCAAGTAATAATATTGAACTGAGATATACAAAAATTCAAAGTACATTTAACTATTAATATATAATTACTATTCATCATTCAAAATATTGTAGGCGTCAAATAGGTTCTGATAGAGTGCAGGTAAAAGAACATTAGTACACTTTATATATATTAGCATGTATAAAGATATACATAGTTAGATATGTTTTAATAAACATCTCTAAAAGCCTTACAAAAATGTCTTAGTTAGAAGATATTACATTTCTTTCATTAAATCCTTGACTTATCTATCATTCATCACTTAATCTATTTATCAAATTAAAGCAAGGATTTCATAGATATCCTTTTTAGTGCAGGCTAAAAATTAGTACAATTTTCCAATCAAAGCATTTGACTTGAAACTTGAAAAACAATATTTATCATTCAGAACACACCACACCAGCAAGAAATCTCCAACTTACAGATAAAATAGTTTTATAGTTTTTGTTAAATTTTTACTTTGGGGTTCATACATTTTTGTTCACTTTAAAGAGAAGCTTGTGTTAGATAACAACATCCAGACAACCACAAAACAAACCCTTAACTTCAAAGTGTTCACTATACTAAGTTGTAGCAAAATATCACAGAATTAATAGCAAAATAAACCAGCAAGACTAGCAAGGTTAACAAACCTCTTGATCCTAGCCAAGTTGTAGCAACACCTGACACGAATCATACATCTTTTGGTTCAATGCGTACAAATCGAAAGTCGCCTCATTATCCTTTTCAGGTACCTGAGTAAAAATTCAGAATTGCATTTAAACTTCTTTCCCGTTGTATAGTAAAAGGAAATGAGGACATAAATAAATAATATATAACTACTGGAAAATAACAATAGATTGAAACTCACAAAGATAATGTCACCATGGAAAGTGATCACCAAATCATTCATATCTTCAGGATCTCTAACCACAAGCACTGAACATTTAAACTTATTTCCCGTTGTATATTAAAAGGAAATGAAGACACAAAAATAAATAATATATAACTACTGGGAACTGATAGGAGATTGAAACTCAAAAAGATAGCGTCATTGTGGACTCAAGACATATTCATAGATTTAATTCTTTGAAGATCCAAAGGTAAAACATAACAATTGCAAGACCAAACCATATGATTGGTCCTGCGGATTATTGATCCTTGGAACATTACCGAGTTTTCAAAAAAAAATAATAGCAAGACCAGAAACAACTTACCAAGCTTTGTTTGAGAGACCCTACAATAGCATATTCATTTTGAACAAAAGACATAATTTGCCACAATAGGCTTGGAAGTGCATATTCAATCTAATAAAAGACAAATGGGAATGAATAACTTAATAATTTTTCTGACCACACCAAGAACCAAATAAATTATAACAAATCTATATGAAAACAACTTATGGGACAGGCATTAAGGATTGCCATGAGTGTTGAGTGTTCTCTAATTGAACGCTCGATCATAGCATCACTCTCAGAAGCTTGCTTCAAATTATATGCATCACTCTTAGTAAAGAATGTTTCATGTGTTGATTTTGGAAGACTCTGCCTGTTTCATATCCAATAGGGGTGTTGCCACCATCAATTTTGAGATGGTTCTGCCCCATGGACATCAAAGAGAAATCCTTTTATTATTCTGTTATTTTGAAACTGCATCATGTTAAAAATAGAAGTTTAATAAGCTTCCACATAAAGATAACAAATATAAAAGCACAGAGAAATTTGACGACAATGAATTACTTATCATTGTGATAATCCTAATATAACATATCTACACAAAACAAACCAAAACCATTGCAAATTTCATCAATTAGCCATAGATGTATAAAAATATCAAAAAATTGCAACAACACAAGAATCGAGTGTGTGAGAGAGATGGAGAAAAAATACCTCTGAGTAAGAACACGTTCGTTCGCATTTCCATCTGATTAAAAATAAAGTCGACGCCCATCTTTCACCTTACAACCTTGCTTGCAAACAGGACAAGTGCATTTCTCATATGTCCCACAGTACTCAACCCATTGTTGCAAACTACACAAAATCATACAAGCCCGCATAAAGAAAAGGGTAAAGAACAAAACTTTTAGGGTTTTATGTTCGATTAACGGGGTAGTTCATGATGGTTCTGTGTTCGATTCAAACCAGTTCAAAAGTTACATACAACAACATATAAGTTTGAATGTACTTGAGCAGCATCAGCAACTGGAACCACTATCACATGCAAAAATTAAATGCTCGTAGCTCAAAATTGTTGAGTTATCTTGAAACAGAATTCAAAAAAACTATATTAATAATTTTTGTATCAAAGATTTGCTTGGTTATGAGTTTCTACATTTGCGAGTTCGCTTCGTCTTCTATTTAACGATGAGTTTTGGTCGCGTTAGGTTTTGAAGGCCAAAGAGAGAGGAGAAGAGAGAAAATATAAGGGAGAGAGAGAGAGAGAGAGAGAGAGAGAGAGAGAGAGAGAGAGAGAGAGAGAGAGAGAGAGAGAGAGAGAGAGAGAGAGAGAGAGAGAGAGAGAGAGAGAGAGAGAGAGAGAGAGAGAATGGAAAGGTTGTTGATGTCTCGGTAATGAAAGAGAGTTGAGGAGGGAACTGAAAAAACAAATGAGTAAAAATATGAGAGGAAAAATGATGTAGTATCAAAATTAGAGTGTGACACGTGGGCGAAAAAGAGTAGGAGGAAGAATTTGGTGTTTTGTTATTTACTGAATCACCCTTTTGTTGGTGAAATTTCTTTAAATTAAAAGGGCATTGTTGGCAAAGCATTTAATTGCTTAGTATTAGATAGATAGTAGATAGTCAAAGGATCTGACCATTGCAGTACTTCAATAAAAAAATAATCAAAAGATTCATCCATTATAGTGACGAGATTGTACTTAAATAATATATAATTAAAAGATTTGCTCATTACACTGACGAAACTGTATTTAAATAATAGAATAATTATATACATATAAATTAATTTAAATTATTTAAAATTATTTTATAATAATTAAAATCTAATTCACATACTTTAATTATTAATTAAAATATAAAAAAAGTTATTTAATTAAAATAATTACGTACATAAAAATAAATTAAAATTATTTTGTTATACCTTCAAAACTAATTAATATATATTCATTATTAATTTTTATATTTATTTTAAATATATTAATTAACATATATTCATTATTAATATTAAATTATATAAAAAATATAGAAAAAATGTTATACATTAGGACGGTTGTTATGCTGTTTTGAGAGGGACCGCTCATTGGGTGACAGCTCTACAAACAAATTTTTTTTTTTGAAATTATGGTAGTTCAGTATATATATCGTTGAAATATATGGTAGCTTGGATATCTAATATCTAACTATTAAAATATTTTCTCACTAAATATCAATTATACCCTTTCTGACTCTAAGTTTAAACATTTCTAATTTCAGGGTTATAAGTGTTTAATTCCATATTGCTGCAATATTATGCATTTGATATTTATTGTGTTTGATGTGTCACTCTCTCAATTATTTGTAATATTTTTTTGTTAATTTGTAATATTTTTGGTTAATGAGCAGGCATTGAGAAAGTAAAATATACGTGGAAAATATCAACACATTGATTTGTAATTACTTGAAGAATGAAAAGTCTCACAACTGACCATGCTTCTAATCAATTAACATTGCAACCATGATAAAATTCTCTCTCTTACATGCTTCTTCATCTCCTCTCACGTTCAACTCAACTCACCAAAAACAACTCAACAACATTTGTCTCATCTCCAATTTACAGAAACAAAATCGACCTTAAACATCAATGCTCAATGGTATTCACTCATAATCATCAATCCAACATCGAATAACAACAACGTCAAATCTCAAACCTGAAACACCACAATCTTCAAGTCACGGTGTTGCACCCTAAAATTTGCCCAACCTTATTCCTTGGTTTATACTTCATTATCATTAGCATTTGCATATAGAGTCATGTACATAGACTAATCATCTGCATAGCATAAGCATAGCAAATCATTCAACATGGGACCAATCATTATTTTCATCTCTAGAAGCCTATCAAGAGGTTATTATCCCAATTTAATCTCATTCAAGTCATCAGGAAAGAATTTGAAAGCAAAGAGTTCAGCAGATCAAGCCTTGAGTCCATCTCCTAGCTGAGGGTATCTGAGGATCAACAAGAGGGTTGTGAGCTGTGGATTGAAGGCATGGAGAGTATCTAGACATTATGAGAGGCTTAGAAAGTCATTTGGAGAAGGAGACAAGTCATTGAGGAGAGCACAAGAGCTACAGTTGAAGACAGTCAACTAGGGTTTCATCTGGGTCAACCCTAGGTCAACCCTAGGTCAATTGACTGATTTAAAGGGCATTCAAGTCTATTGGAGAGATGTGGGGGTCATCATTTGACATATAAAGAGGGATATGGAGATATGTCAAGGAGAATTCAAGAGAAATCAAGGAGAAGAGGAGTTACTAAATTAGGGTTTCTCTGTAAAATCCCCTAGTTTAGGTCAAATTTCCAAGCAAGATAAGTCAAAATGATAGCTTCAAATGGCTTCTTGGCCAACATGAAACTTGTAGAGGATCTCAAGACCTTTAATTTGAGTGGTGGAAGACCTCAAGGAGATTTATAGAACTCAAGTTATGGTCCTTGCAAGTTACAGGTCAGCTGAGGTATCTGAATTTTTGTCTGTGAAAGTGACTTGACTTCCAAGCTAGTTTTGCCCCTCAAGGAGATTTCAAATGAATTCTTGGTCAACATAAGAATTGTTCCTCATTGTCTTAGCTTTCTAGAATGGTATGGCATGCCTTCATATGATGTGTGGAACTCAACTTATGGTCTTGGCAAGCAAAGGGTATTTTGGGCATTTGTGAATTACAGGTCATTTTAACCTATGTCCAAAACTCATACAAGGAGGCCTCAAATGGAAAAACTTACAACATCAAACTTGCTCCAAATGGGATTTTAAGTCTAGAAAGAAGGTCACAAATTATTGGAGAAGCTCATAACATGAAGTTGCATAATTGGTCAAAATATGAACTAAAATGGCTTATAAAGTGAATAAATTCAAGATGGAAAATGGTTTGGGAGATTTCTAAGTCCAAATGGAGACTTCCAATATATGATTTTGAATGGAAAAACAATTCTAAGAACAATGGTTCAAACACTTTTTTGAGTTTAGAAGGAAAAAAGAAAGTTATCTTTGGTTACTTGTAATTGAAGAAACATTTCAAAAATGGATCAAAGTTGGAAAACAAGGGAATGTGCAAGATGGATCTAGAATGTTCATATGAGGTCTATATATTCATGAAATGTGCATTGATCAAGGGTTGGCTTCATTTGCACCAAGAATTTCACAAATTCCCTCATTCTTTCTCTTTGAAGTTTCATTCCAATCTCACAAATTCTTCACAAAATCATCATCCACATCAATTCAATCTTGCTCCATCATCATCCTAGATCAGAATTGAAGCAAAGTTTTGGTGTGAATCATCCATTTTCGAGCACCTTTTTCATCAACATCAAAATTGGAGTTTCAAGTGGACAGCATAATTCAAGCCAAGAATCAACAAGGAATTGCATACAGAATCACATACATCAAGGATTGATCAAGATCCAACACCTAGAAGCTTCCGATCCACGAGTTCCATAGCTGTTTTCAAGCTTTTACACCAGGTATGTTTTCATTCAAATTGCTTGATTCAGTTAGTTAGGCATAGCTTTGTTAGATTAGACATGATGTAGAAGGTTAGTAGAGCATTTAAGATGAATTTGGAGAGGATTGGTGACATTTGTTAGCAGGTGCAACAAACTGTTAGGGTTTGAATCTATTAGGTTAGTGCATTAGAATGTTAGGTTGATAGCACAGGTTAATCTCCATTAGGCATAGATTAGTTCAGGTCAAGTTTGAGGAAGAATTGAGTTGGTGCATATCAGTATAATTTCATGGTGACCAGATTGTACCTCGATCGGGTTGAGAGTTTCATTGAGTTTCAGACTGAACTAGTGCTATAGGATTGTAGAGGGAGAGATCCTGAGCAACTTTCGTGTTCATGGCATGTTGATTCATGGCCTGGTGATGGAGAACAGAGGGAAGGAAGTTTGGCTCGTGCATGGAGGCATTCATAGTGAAACCCTAATTTTCAGAACCATTGGAGAAGACGTAATCTGAGCCATCCATTTCGCGTGTGACTTTTGACTTGGAGGATGATCGTGTGGTTCATATTTAATTTCAGATGTGGAGGGAAATGATTTGGCCAAAACGCGCCGTTTCATTAATTGAAACGGGCGGGCCTGAGTTTGTGTTGTTATTCCCACCCCCAGCAATTAGGCCCATTGTTTTTTTACGTGATTTCTCTTCTTTTCTCACCCCCCAGCTGGCTTTTATTTGTTCTTTAATTCTGAGTGATGACTGGGCCTTGGTAAAAGCGCTGATTGCACCCCCCATTGTGTGGCCCATCCTGAATTGAACTGGAGCGAATTGATATTCATACCCCCTCCCTTTCATTTAATTCCAATTGTTTTCTTAATTCATTTTAATTTTACCAATTTTTAGAAATTCATAATAAATTCATAAAAAATGCATTTCACTTCATTCTTTTTACCATATTTTCTTTAGGATGTGTAGAATATTATAGAAAAATAAAATTGCATTTTTATTTTTATTTCATATTTTTTCCATATTTTCTAAATAAATGTCATATTAAATAGATTCATTTCATGCATCATTTTAATAATTTTTGTTCTATTGCATGCTTTAATATTTTTTGGTCATTCTTTTTATATTGTTTAGATGAGATATTCAACTTGTAGAAATATTTTAGTTCCCATTTTTAGAAGTTGATTTTAGGTGATTAAAATAGGTTTGAACATCATGCACAAAACTAGGGTTTTAGGTGACAACTCAAGAAGTTTGATTTCATTTCCCTTAGGACTTAGGATTTAATTAGATTAGTTATGGGACTATAGGGGCTATGGGTAGTTATTAGATCCCTTAGAGAAAAGTTAGGATTCCCTTACTGCTATTAATACTGTCTGTATATCTGATTGTCTGGTGTGGTGTGCCCTCTGGGGATTTTTGCTTGCTTGTTTGGGTATTGGTTTTGTCTGGGGCCCTGGGAAGCTGAAGATTTGTGAAGATGAAGACCATTGGAGATCCAGAGATTGAAGATCAACTGTCAAAGTTGAGGAGGAGTTTCTTGCTAGTAGATGCTGAGGGGATTAGGGTTTAGGAGCTAGGCAGAGCTCTAGATTAGGAAGCTTGTTTCTCAAACATGGAATGCCTTATCTGCATCCATCCTTCCTCTGTGATTCAAAGTCTCTTTCAAATATCCACCTCCTTCCTTTGGAAGGATCAGTGAATATATTTGAAAGATAGAACTTTTGAGAGGAAAATTTCTGATTAATGTTAACAGTTGATGAACCACCCTTGGTAGGTAATTAACTGTCTAACATTCCTGCACTTCACTCTTGTGACTGATCCCTCATCCTGGAGGTTTGAGCTTGAAGAAAAGCCATTGCAGATGGAAGGCAGATGATCAAAGCCCTTGCCTGAAGGCCATGAAGATGGAGATTGAGGCTTGTTGAAGCCTGTAGCTGAATGGAGATTGCTTGAAGCTAGATGTTGATTCAGAGCTGCTGATGCTGTTTCTTTGCTGTTGTATTTCATTGCTGATGTATTGATTGGTTTTCTGGGTTGTATTGTTTGCTGTTTACCCTGTTGGGTTGAAAGTGAAGCCTGTTCACTTTTGCCTATTGTTTTCTAGGTTCGAGGTTGAGTGGGACTCCCTTGCCTCGCTTGTGCTGTTGCATCCATGCATTTTACTGTTTTACTGTATATATCTGATATTGTTTCTGTTTCTGCCTATCCCGTAGGATCTCTGTTTCTCTCTGTGCAAGAGAGGAGCATGATAGACACTAGGTCTTAACCCATGCATGATAACATTAGGTTAGTTTGTTTCCCTTCGCAACCGTAGGTTAGAGTTCTGTCTCTTCTTTCTCAAAACAAACAGAAAAACACCATAAAGATTTCAAACACAATAAAAGGCACTTCTTCCGTAAAAGAATGTGAACTCATCAAAACGTCATTTTTGTCCGCTGGGACTGCTAATCAGAAAACCTTTTTTCATAAAGAATAAAATCAACCAAGACAAGCTTGTGTCTTCCGTGGCCCGAACTACGTTTGCTCTGATCTTTCATGCTGTGTGAAAGTACGTAGGCATAGGATGCGTTATCCTAGCGAGCAACCTTCCCCTCCTTTCCCGTAGGTAGGCGAACTACGTTGACTCTGATTTCTCGTTCCAGACGGGAATACGTAGGCATAAAGTGCGATACTTTGCCGAGTCATTTTTATTTTCATTTTATTTTCTTATAACCCCAGACCTTTAGCGTAGATAGAATAACAATCCATACCCGAAAACAAGCGTGGATCCCGTCGAGTACGACGGACGTGAGGGGTGCTAATACCTTCCCCTTGCGTAACCGACTCCCGAACCCAGGTTTTGGTTGCGACGACCATACCTTTCCCGTCTTTGCGAGGTTTACTCTGAGCGTTCCTTTTCCCTCCCGTGGGATAAATAACGCACGGTGGCGACTCTTCTGTTCAGCCGGCGCCGATTTTCGCAGTAGCGACAGCTGGCGACTCTGCTGGGGATCCAACGTCCCCTGGCTGCTAAGGACTGCGATGGTTCTTATGCATTTGGGATCCAACGTCCCTTAAGAGAGTCAATCCTAGCGCTTGTTTTCCCGTCGAGGATTTTGTATGGAGTTATTGTATATTTCTAACCTTGTATTTTCAGCTTTGTATATTGATTATTATTGCTGTATTTGGGGTGTGACGGGTGTTCTGATATTGAGAGATAAGCCGGACCTGGGCTTGAGTGCACCTAGAATTAGCGTAGAAAGTAGTGGGCGCGTGCCGGCTTTGCTTGCATTAGTGTCTCATGAAATCTACACTCGGACGAGGTTCTTCTGGTTGGCTTCTTTTTCTACCCTTTGGGTCGAAGGGGTTGTTGGTCAGCTGAATTGTCGACTCCGGGGACCGATCACTTGGAAGTTGGCTAAGTGAGGCCTCTTCAGGAATTGATGATGCCACTCCTTCTGGGAATCGTATCATCAACCCTGAAAGTCTGTGACGCCGACGACCGCATAGGATGCCGTACCTTGTGCCAGTTATAGGGCCACCCACCTGTGAGGGGATTTGGGGTTATGCAGGTAACTAGACCTTCAGATACCGGTTATTTCTTGATCAGAGATCCTGGTTATTTATGGAGAGTTATGAGGTCTGTCAGAGACCATCTGGAGATGTGTTCTGAGGTCTGTCAGAGACCATTTGGAGATGAGTTCTGAGGTCTGTCAGAGACCAATTAGAGATATGACTTGAGGTCTATCAGAGACCAGTTGGAGTTATGGTTTGAGGTCTGTCAGAGACCAGTATTGGAGTTTTGTTTTAGGTCTATCTGAGACCAGGGTTTGATGACTTCCGGATGGTCTATCTGAGACCTTTCTTGATTGGGTTCAGGCTATTCAGCTACAGCTTTGGTCCCTGTTGAATGTCACTTGCATTGCACTGCCTGCATATTCATTACGATTTGCATTTCACTAACGTGTGTCTGTGCTGCAGGTGCATTTGCATTTCCCTAGTTCTAGTGCTCGGACTTCTGAGTATTGATTATGGCTGGTTTGAGGAAAACAGTTGCGTATAAGCTGCCTTCGCCTGATATTACTTCTTTGCTTGGTCTGATATCTCTTGCTGGTGAGGAGGTTAGGAGAAGCTTCAGAATGAGCCATGGGAGATTACTGAGATTAGTCTGTAAGCCCACTGCTGATGAGATGAACGGGCTATACACCTTGATGCAGTTCTATGACCCTGCATTGAGATGCTTTACTTTTGCTGACTTCATTCTGGGACCTACTATTGAGGAATATGTGGAGTTTACTGAGATTCCCGTGCAGAACAAAGTTCCCTTCATTCACTCTGCTGCTGAGCCCAAGTTGGAGGACTTAGCCAAAGCCTTGCATATGAACGCTGCAGATCTGTTATTGACTTCTTGGCTTGGGGTGTCAGGTTTCTCTCTGGATTTCTTAGTCGCCAAAGCTCGGGAGTATGCCAAGAACGGGTGTTGGGTGGTTTTCAATGCTATTCTGGCTTTATGCATCTATGGAATTGTGCTGTTTCCTAACTTGCCCAACTTTGTGGATTTGGATGCTTTCTATTTGTTTGCTGCAGGCAACCCAGTGCCAACGTTGATCGGAGACTTCTACCATTCATTGCATTATAAGAACGAGAACCGAAGAGGAAAAGTTGTTTACTGCTGTACTCCTCTGTTGAATATGTGGTTCAAGAGTCACCTTCCCACAAAGGGACCATTTGTAGACAGTGCAACCTCAGCCAGTTGGTCAGAACGCCTGATGAGGCTATCTTCCGAAGACGTTGTATGGTTTAATCGAGACCTGTTGGGATCTGAGCTCATCTTCAGTTGTTCTGGGTACCCTAATGTGCCGTTGATAGGAAGAAAAGGGTGTATCAATTACAACCCTTCTCTATTCATTCGCCAGTTCGGATATGCGCTGAAGAATCCACCTCAGGAGGAAGAAGTACAGGAATCTCTGTACTTCACTGGAGATGTGAAGGGGGAGTTATTAGCCAAGCTGCAACATGCCTGGACGCGTATTAACCGCAGAGGGAAGCCGTTGTTAGGAAAGAATGACTGTCAGGCCTATGCACCTTACAGAGTTTGGATTCAAAAGAGGGCTAGTCAGTTGAGGATGCCGTTTCCAGATGCACCAATTCTTGATCCTATTCCGGTAGAAGAGCCAACTACTGTTTCTAAGGAAGTCTATGAACAGGTTGTGAGGGAGAAAGAAGCCTTGATGAAGATTAACGAAGGGTTAGAGCAAGAGTTAGCCCAGGCGCGCAGTGAGAAAAATAAGGCCGTATATGCTTTCCAACAACAGATTGAGCTGGTGAACAGGTTAGGAGCTGAGTTGACTGAGGAGAAGAAAAAGCGCGAACGTCTGGGGCAAGAGTTCAGAAGCTCCCATGACATGCTGGAAGCCAAGAAGAAGGCGCTCGACGCAGCACACCGAGAGATATCTTCCTGCAACAAGACTTGGAACGCTACACTCACCAACAACAAGAAGAGGGAAGATCAGCTGAAGCAGCAAATTTCCGACCTCGAAGAGAAGTTGAAGTCTAGCATCAAGAAGTGTGAGGAGGAAGTGATGACCCGTTATAGTGTCCAGCATGCACTGAACAAGGCAATCAAGTCTAGAGATGAAGCAGTGTCTCAGAAGCGAAAGCTAGAAGATTGCTTCGGAGAAGCAACATGGGAAGAAACTGCTGAAGACGTACACCGTGTTCTTAAGAGGAGAAACCAGCTTGTCGAAGGGCTGCTTGATCGACCAAGCCATCCGGAGACCAAGAAGTTGATAGAGGAGTACCAGACTTTTGGGAGGATTTGATCACGTAGTTATTTGTATGCTTTATTTGCATAGTGCTGACCATCACCAGGATTGTTGGTTGAGGTCATGCCTTCTTATTGTACTCTCAGCGATATTGTACCCTGGGTTTATTGATTCTCCTTGCAATATATGAGGCTTTCTATGATTCAGCTTCGATATTCCTATTGTCAGCACTGTCACTGCACCGGCACCTTCGCACTAGAACTGGGGGAATGAACTGCCCTAAGGCACAGACACATTGCATTGCATTCATATTCATATTGCATAACAGGTAATCTTTGAATAGTGTCTTACTTCCCGCTTGTACCAGGTACTTAACAGGATTCCAGATCAACATCCGCACCGCTATTCTACACGCTCTAACTGTCGGAAAGTCATGGACCAGATTCAGAACGAAATGCAGGATGTGCGCGAGAAGCTCGCCCTCTTCATGCAAACCATGGAAGCTATAGCAAAAGGGCAAGAGAACTTGCAGGCCATGGTCCAGCCTCTGTTGGCTCGCAACGCTGGTCATGGTAATGACGATCATCAGTCTGTCCGGGTTGATACTGCTCATGGAGACGGCACTCCCACGCCAGTGGCTCCGCCCGTGGTCAATATACCTGCCGCTAATGTCAACAACGCTACCGCTGCCGTGAATGGTAACGTCGGAGTAGGGAATGAAACTGCTGTCCATAATGTTGGGCTGGGTGATGTCAATGTGGGAGATAATCTAGGAGGCAACGGCTTTGTCAATACTGGTTTCGGATTCAACGATCAGGGATTCGACAACACTGGCAAGTACGACTTTAATGCTCAAGGCTTTGGGCAAGATGGGTATGGTATGGTCAATCAGGGTTACGGAGGCTTTGGAAACGGAAACGGTGCTGGATTCATGGCTTATGGTCCTGCTGGAGGTGTTCAAGGGTACGGCAACAGAGGACGAGTTCCGGGGATGAATCAGGTCAGAGCTGGACGTAATAATGCGTACGATGGGTACGGGGCTGGAAATGGTATGTGGCAAGAGGATCAGCAGGAAGACGCCTTCTCTGGAGGAGGTTTTGAAGGGCCGATGGATGATTCTCAAAAGATTAGAATGCTGGAAGAGCAAATGAAGGGAGTCCTAAACCAGAGTGCTGTGGGTTTGGACATGGCAACAATGGGCTTGGTACCTGGCTTGAGGGTGCCAATTAAATTCAAAGCGCCTGCGTTCGACAAGTACAAAGGAGACACATGTCCGAAAGTGCATGTGCGAGCTTATTACAGAAAGATGTCTGCATACTCCACTGATGAAAGAATGCTAATGCATTTCTTTCAGGATAGTCTATCGGGTCCTTCCCTAGAGTGGTACATGGGGTTGGAGCCAACTGATATCAAGACATGGAAGCAATTGGCGGAGGCGTTCGTAGCCCATTACAAGTATAACAGCGACCTGGCGCCCAATCGGGTCCAGTTGGCCGGGCTTTCGCAGAAGAAGGGGGAGAGTTTTAAAGAGTACGCGCAAAGGTGGCGCGATATGGCTGCCAGGGTCCGTCCTCCTGTCGAAGATAAAGAAATGAACGATATGTTTGTTGGCACATTCACCGGGCTGTTTCATGATATGTTGTTTCATACTTCTCTGGCCAGTTTTTCAGACCTGATTCTGATGGGTGAAAAGATTGAGCGTAATATTAAGCAAGGAAAGTTCCAAGTCGAGGAATCAGCTGCATCTGGCAGTAATAGGAAAGCTTATGGTGGGCGCCGTCAGGGCGAGGCAAGCGCGGTATTTGGAGGCCGAGGCCGAGGCCGAGGCAGGGGAAGAAATCAATATCGTCAGCCGCAGCAGGTATCGAGTGTTACTATCCCATATCAGCAACAACCAATCCAGCAACAACAACCTGTTCAGCAGCAACCAATGCCACAGCAGCAGCAGCCTCAGCAGGGGGCACAGCAAGCTCAGCGAAGATTTCAGGGTAATAAGCCGAGAAGGGTGTTTGAGAAGCCTCCCTCTAACTATGCTGATTTGTTGCAGACATTGTTGGGATTGAACCTAGTAGAGAAAAGAACCCTGGCACCGATAACGGGAACTCCCCCGTTCGGCTATGACGCAAATAGACACTGTGAGTTTCATTCTGGGGCCCCGGGCCACGATATAGAAGGTTGTCATGCTTTTAAGCACGTTGTACAGGATCTTTTGGACAACAAGTCTATCAACTTCGGAACGGCAGTTCCGAATATAGTCCAGAAACCCATGCCTAATCATGGGGCGAATGCAGTTCTGACTGAGGAAGGGTTGAATCTGATTATGAATGTTGAGGATTTGAAGACGCCGCTGAGCGAAATAAAGAGCCGACTGTTACAGAGAGGTGTTTACCCAGGATGTAATGAGTACTGCTTAGACTGTTGGGCCCTATCTGGGGGGTGTGAGGATTTGAAGAAAGGCATCCAGGCCTTGATTGATGATGGCGTATTGCAGTTTGACAGAACAGCAACTGACGAGCCTGCAGGGGCAGTAGTGGATCATCAGAGTGATGTGGCCACAGTGACGATTCCGCGGAAGACGATCACTATTTCAGCACCGGCTCAGCGACTACCGATTACCATAACTAAGGCTGGGCCAATCCCGTATGAGAACACGAAAGCAGTCCCATGGTCATATGGGCTAGAGGTGTATTGTGATGGGATTAAGATCGATGTCAACAAGCAGCCAGCGGAGATTGTGGATAATGTTGTTGGTTCAGGAGGCATGACGAGGAGCGGCAGGATCTTTACATCTCCTGAAGTGGAAGCCGAAAGGCAAGCGAAAGGAAAAGGGAGAGCGGTTGAGAATGTTCCGGTACAAGCAAGTGAAAAAGAAGCAGCATCTAAGGATGTAGAAGAATTCATGCGCTTG
This sequence comes from Lathyrus sativus, assembly GCA_963859935.3. Lineage (NCBI taxonomy): Eukaryota > Viridiplantae > Streptophyta > Magnoliopsida > Fabales > Fabaceae > Lathyrus > Lathyrus sativus. The sequence continues at coordinate 89,613 of CAWUDS030002618.1, forward strand.
ATTCGGAAGAGTGATTATAAAATTGTGGAGCATCTGCAGCAGACACCGTCCAAAATATCTATCTTGTCATTGCTGTTGTGTTCGGAAGCTCACAGGAACGCTTTGCTGAAAGTCCTGGACACTTCTTTTGTACCACAGGATGTCTCTGTAAATCAGCTAGAAGGAGTATTGGCACACGTGAATGCGGGCCACAGTCTGGGTTTTACTGATTTTGACTTGACTCCGAAAGGAAGGGACCATAATATGGCATTACATGTATCTGTTGAGTGTAGGGGATCAACAATGTCGCACGTATTGGTTGACACCGGATCGTCTTTGAATGTGCTACCCAAGAAGGCGATGATGAAGCTGGATGTTCGAGGGATTTTGTGCACACCCAGCGATTTGGTAGTCAGAGCGTTTGACGGCACGCGTAGAACAGTCTTCGGATCGATTACCTTGCCTCTGCAAGTGGGGCCGGAAGTGTTTGCAACGGAGTTTTATATCATGGATATACAGCCTGCGTACAGCTGCTTGCTGGGAAGACCTTGGATTCATGGGGCAGGGGCTGTCACGTCTACCCTGCATCAGAAGTTAAAGTATATGGTCGGAGACAGCGTAGTCACCGTGTGTGGGGAAGAAGACATCCTGGTCAGCCATCTATCTTCGTTTAAATATGTGGAAGTCGACGGGGAGATCCACGAGACGCCATGCTAGGCATTCGAAGGTTTGCGTATCAAGGACAAGAGTCCTGGGCCGAGCAAAGTGCCAGAGATAGCGGTCTCATCGTATAAAGAAGCTCAAGCGCTAGTGGAAGCAGGAGAAGCCAAGGGCTGGGGCAAAGTGCTGGACATTCCGGTGAAGATGGACCGATTCGGGCTGGGGTACAGACCGTCGTCATCAACTCCTTCCGTGGGGGCCCCTCATTTCAGAAAGTCAATCACCATCTCTGCCAGTGGAGTATGTCATGAAACTGTCAATGCTGCTTCAGAATCTGATGAAGGGGACAGCGACTGTGATATGGATGCCTGGATTCAGCCAAGCACGCCAGGACAAGGACTGTGCAACTGGTCCATTCAGGAGCTTGTTCCTGTGACTTTTAAACAGTAATGCTTTGCTTTATTAATTGTTGAATAATCTGATGTCTTGCCCGGGGCATCAGGATTTGCTTAGGGCTGTGTTGTTATAAACATTGCGCGTTAATCATTAAATAAATGGCGTTTTTTCATGTGCAAATACTGTAATCCCTGTCTTTCTTGTTTTGTATTTTTCAATAAAATGGCAATGTGGTTATTCGCTTTTATACGCATTTTGAAGCACTTAACCATTCCTTTTGCAGGATAACATTTTCAGATGACATCCTTGAACCACCTATGACTCGTCCCGACTTCGAGCACCCGGTATTCCAGACCGAAGAAGAGGTTGTCGAAGATAGCGACGTTCCTGAAGAACTGTCTTGGTTAGTGAAGCAAGAGGAAAGAGCCATTCTGCCTCACGACGAGGTCATCGAGATTATCAATTTGGGGTCGGAAGGGGTTGAGAAGAATATTCGTATTGGAGCCGCACTGCAGAGTGATATCAAGCGAAAACTGGTTGAAATGCTCCGAGAGTATAATGATGTATTCGCTTGGTCGTATCAAGATATGCCAGGGCTCGATACAGATATGGTTGTGCATCGCCTGCCACTGAAAGAAGACGGCCCGCCTGTCAAACAAAAACTTCGCAGAACACGACCAGATATGGCAATGAAGATCAAAGAGGAGGTTCAGAAACAGTGGGACGCTGGTTTCCTGGCTGTGACGAAGTATCCCTCATGGGTTGCCAACATCGTACCAGTGCCGAAGAAAGATGGCAAGGTTCGAATGTGCGTGGATTATAGAGATTTGAATAAAGCAAGCCCAAAAGACGATTTTCCACTTCCTCATATTGACGTGTTAGTTGATAATACTGCTCAGTACTCCGTATTCTCCTTCATGGATGGCTTTTCAGGCTATAATCAAATTAAAATGGCGCCAGAGGATATGGAGAAGACTACTTTCATAACGCCGTGGGGAACATTTTGCTACAAAGTGATGCCCTTTGGTTTGAAAAATGCTGGGGCAACATATCAGCGTGCGATGACGACTCTCTTTCATGACATGATGCATAAAGAGATCGAAGTTTATGTTGACGATATGATTGCCAAATCCCAGACGGAGGAGGAGCATCTGGTGAATCTGTTGAAGTTGTTTAAAAGACTCAGGAAGTTCAGGCTGAGGCTGAACCCTAACAAATGCACCTTTGGGGTGAGATCGGGTAAACTGCTGGGGTTTATCGTAAGCGAAAGAGGAATAGAGGTCGATCCTGCTAAAATAAAAGCGATTCAAGAAATGCCGACGCCTAAAACAGAGAAAGAGGTGCGCGGGTTTTTAGGGAGATTGAACTACATTGCCCGGTTCATATCTCACCTAACTGCCACGTGTGAACCATTATTCAAGTTGCTAAAGAAAGATCAAGCTGTAACGTGGAACGAAAATTGTCAAAAGGCGTTCGATAAAATAAAGAAGTATTTGCAGGAGCCTCCTATTTTGATACCCCCGGTGGCAGGTAGACCCTTGATAATGTATTTGACGGTTCTTGAGGGAAGCATGGGTTGTGTTCTCGGTCAACACGACGAGACAGGGAGAAAAGAGCATGCAATCTATTACCTGAGTAAGAAATTTACAGACTGTGAATCTCGATACTCAATGCTGGAGAAAACTTGTTGCGCGCTAGCCTGGGCCGCCAAGCGTTTGAGGCAGTACATGCTGAATCATACAACCATGCTCATCTCGAAGATGGATCCAATCAAATATATATTCGAAAAGCAGGCGTTGTCAGGTAGAATTGCCCGTTGGCAGATGGTCTTGACTGAATACGATATTCAATACGTCTCGCAAAAGGCTATAAAGGGGAGTGTGCTGTCTGAGTATCTGGCGGAGCAGCCTATTGAAGAGTACCAATCAATGAGGTTTGATTTTCCTGACGAGGATATCATGTACCTCAAGATGAAGGATTGCGAAGAGCCGTTGCCAGACGAAGGACCGGAGCCGGGGTCCCAGTGGCAGATGATATTTGACGGAGCTGTGAATGCTTATGGTAGCGGAATAGGGGCAATTATCACTACGCCGCACGGGTCGCACATCCCGTTTACTGCCCGATTGACCTTTGCCGTTACCAACAATGAGGCCGAATACGAAGCTTGTATAATGGGGCTTGAAGAAGCCATTGATTTGCGAATCAAACATCTAGACGTATACGGAGACTCAGCTCTGGTAGTGAATCAGATCAAAGGGGAATGGGAGACACGTCAGCCTAATCTGATACATTATATGAATTATGCAAGGAGATTGTTGCCTTTCTTTGACAAAGTTGAATTGCATCACGTACCGCGGGCAGAAAATCAAATGGCTGATGCCCTTGCTACTTTGTCTTCCATGTACAAGGTCAACTTCTGGAACGAAGCTCCCCAAATCACTATCTCTCGGTTGGATAGGCCAGCTTATGTATTTGCTATTGATGAAGCATCTGACGACAAACCGTGGTATTTTGATATCCTTAATTTCCTGAAGAATAAAGAGTATCCGGCTGGGGCATCCAGTCAAGATCAGAAGACTCTCAGGAGATTAGCGGGCAATTTCTATTTGAACCCGGATGGCGTCTTATACAGAAGAAACCACGATTTGGTGTTGTTGCGTTGTGTAGACGAGAAGGAGGCAAAGCTTCTCATGGAGGAAATTCACGAAGGTGCCTTTGGTACGCATGCTGGTGGGCATGCTATGACAAGAAAGCTGCTGAGGGCAGGTTATTTTTGGCTGACGATGGAAACTGATTGTTTCAAGTTCGCGAGGAAGTGCCACAAGTGCCAAATATATGCTGACAAGATACATGTGCCTCCGAGCCCTCTAAATGTGATGTCATCTCCATGGCCATTCTCAATGTGGGGAATCGATATGATCGGAAAGATCGAGCCGACGGCTTCTAACGGGCATCGGTTCATACTAGTAGCAATCGATTATTTCACCAAGTGGGTGGAAGCGGCGTCTTACGCAAATGTAACGAAGCAAGTGGTGGCTAGATTCATCAAGAGAGATATCATTTGCCGATATGGGATCCCCGAGCGGATAATCACGGATAACGGTTCAAATCTGAACAACAAAATGATGAAGGAGCTCTGTCAGAATTTCAAGATCGAACATCACAACTCCTCCCCTTACCGACCCAAGATGAATGGCGCTGTTGAAGCGGCCAATAAGAATATCAAGAAGATAGTCCAGAAAATGGTGGTGACTTATAAGGATTGGCACGAGATGCTACCTTTCGCTTTGCACGGTTATCGTACGACGGTACGCACATCAACCGGGGCAACTCCGTTCTCGTTGGTATACGGAATGGAAGCGGTATTACCATTGGAAGTTGAGATCCCTTCTCTGAGGGTATTGCGAGACGTTCAGCTGGACGAGGCAGAATGGGTAACGAATAGATTGAACCAACTGAGTTTGATGGATGAGAAGAGGCTAGCTTCTCTGGCATACGGTCGTTTGTACCAAAGACGAATGAAGAAAGCGTACGACAAGAAGATACTTCCGCGAAGCTTTCAGACGGGCGACCTTGTGCTAAAAAGGATTCTCCCGCCGCAAGCAGACCACAGGGGCAAGTAGACCCCCAACTACGAAGGGCCGTACGTTGTCAGTAAGGTCTTTTCAGGAGGAGCTTTATTGTTGTCCACCATGGACGGAGAAGACTTTGCGTCACCTGTGAATTCGGACGCAGTTAAAAAATACTTTGCTTAAAATAGACCCGCTGGACAAAAAAAGAGAGTCCAGGCAAAAATGGGGCATCCTGGCGAACCAAAAACAGAATGAAAGGTTCGGGCAAAAATTAGGGATAAAATTGAAAAAATGTACACCCGCGAAGTTGAAAACCTACACTGGGCGGCTTCGGCAAAAAAGGGTATCCCGGTGAACTGAAAACCCGTAAAGGGCGGTTCACGCAAAAGTTAGGGATGTGAAAAGCAAATGACTGCGGTCCGAATTTGATATTGCAATGAGCATCAATGCGGGAGAATATATTTGAAGAGTCAGTTATCGGATACAATCTCTTCAGAAGTGGGGATACCGGGAAAGCATTGGGGTCGGATGAGTCATAGGAGGATCAGTTCGTGGTGTTCATCTGCATCCAGTTGCCGACATGTGTACAAAATTTAATTTGTCAATATTTATGCTTCTTGTGAATACTTGCATACTTGTATATTTGCTTTGCGTAGCTTCCTCATTTCAGGAGTTACATCCCGTGTACAAAAACTCCGCCCATTCAGGGGCCCAATCAATGAAAATGTGTTATTCAGTACTTGATGCCTGTTCTTTACTGTTTTTGCGCATGATAAAACGCCTGAGTTTAACTGAAGCTAGCATGAGTATAACATCACTGGCCCTTGCCAACAATTGTTAAAGCTTTGAATTAACTGAGTGTAACGTCACTAACCTGAATTGATTTGATTGCATAGGCTTGTCTTGTCTTGTTTGTGTTGTTGCAGGTTTCATAACCGTACGAGGGAGATGATCAAAAGATTGCGATAACGAAAGACTTGATCCCCACGCAGGTCATGCATGTTCTTTCTGAAGAAGGATAGAATTCCCCAGCTAGCCGTAGCTTATCCAAAGGACGTGCTCCAGAAAAGTTATTCGTCCTCAGCAGAGTTTGGCGATTCTGAGATCGTAAGGCTGTATTCAGACAGGTTCATCTTTTCCCGCAGGGTCACGCACTCTCCCCCAGTGGAGTCAGTCAATTTTCCCCAAGAGAATCATCCCATTCCCAGCGGAATTCTCTTTGCAAGTATTTTCATTCCTTCCAGTGGAATTCGAAGATCAAGACTCTCCCCAACAGAGTTGGTGATGGTTCCTATCGTTTATTTTGTCAAGGATACTGGTGATATCAGTTCACGTTCCAGCAGAAAGTCCGATCGAACTATGCGCATCTGCTATGCCCCAGCAAAGTTGTTTTCCCCAGCAGGGGGTTACCTCAACAAGGTGTTTGGGGAGTTCCCAATTTCCCAGCAGGGGATGACTTCGCCCTTCCAACATTTATTTTGCTGGGATATTTCTGTAGCATCTGGCTATCCTTGGCGGAGTCGGCATTATCCTTCCAGCATTTATTTTGCTGAAGCAGTTTCTGTACTCTAGCAGTTCAGGTGGAGAGGGCTCTTGCTCAAATGAATTACTAAACAGTCAAGATTTCGGCATGAGACATCCAATGATAATGTCAGTTTCGGCAGTATTCCCCCACAGAGTTATCATGATGAAGTTCTCTTTGTCTCCAGCAGAGTCATTTATGCAAATGTCTCTTATTTTCCCCACCAGGGTCTGCAAGATAAGTTTCTCTTTGTCCCCAAGCAGAGGTTGTTTGTCATCAACGGGTTTCAGGAATCAGAATTTCAGAGGCTGCCGCCGGTTATCAGAGCAGGCGTCGATGGTTGGTTTCCAGACATCCCCAGTAGAGTCCGCCTCAAAGTCGCTGTCACGTCAGTGCTAAGAAGTTTGTGGGTTGGGATCAGTGGAGAACTAAGTCCTGACGCGGACAATTTACTCCTAGATTGACGGGTTTTCTTCAGAAGTGGGCGTCCTAACGTGGACAGGTTTATTTCCCTGGATTGGTGAGGTGTGTTAGTCCTATCGTGGGCAGATTCGGTTCCTCGAAATTAGTGGAATGGGAGGTCATGACGTTGACAAAAGTAATTACTCTTTGTGTTGGTGTCCTGACGTGGACAGATCAGACCAGGGTGTGAGTCCTTACGTGGACAAGTCTTATTTCCCAGCGGGTCGAAGACGCCTGAGTCCTAACGTGGACAAATCAAGACGAGATCAGTGTCCTGACGTGGACAAATCAAAGAAATTATTATTCCTAATGAGGAGAAATGGGTCCTAACGTGGACGATGTAGTCCTTACGCGGACGTATCAGAAGAGGATTCCTTACGTGGAAATGACAGCATTCCTGACGTGGAAAGAGTGAAGTCCTTACGCGGACAGATTAAGATGACATTCCTTACGTGGAAAAATGAGTCCTGACGCGGACAAATCGAGAAAGAGTTGGTATTCCTTACGTGGAAAGATCAGAGTCCTCACGTGGACATATCAAGAGCATTCCTTACGTGGAAGAAAAATGGTTTCCTTATGTGGAAAGACGAATTTATTCCTTACGTGGAAAGATTGAGTCCTCACGCGGACATATCAAGATGGATTCCTGACGTGGAAAGAAAGAGATTATTCCTGACGTGGAAGAATTTAGTCCTGGCGTGGACGGATTCAGAAGAAGATTTACTCCTTACGTGGAAAAATTGGGGTCCCGACGTGGACAGAGTCAAGAAAGGTTGATTCCTGACGTGGAAGAATGATGTACTCCTTACGTGGAAAGTTGAGTCCTGACGTGGACAGGTTCAGAATCAAAAGTTGAATTCCTTACGTGGAAAGATTGGAGTCCTGACGCGGACATGTCGAGTGGTATTGGAGTCCTTACGTGGACAGACCGATATAGAAAGAAGATTGCTTCCGGACGTGGAAAGATGAAAGGGTTAGTCCTGACGTGGACAAATGCAGAAGAAATGATTCCTCACGTGGACAAGTGTTACTCCTAACGTGGAAGAATGTTATTCCTAACGTGGACGATTCAGTTTATGGGAATGCAGACGAGTTCTCCCCAGCGGAGTTGCCGAGATTTTTCTGGGTTAACCGTAAGAGGGCGTCCTAACGTGGACAGGTTTTAGTTGAGATTTCTTCGTATTGATGACGAACAGAGTCCTAACGTGGACAAGCAAGCAATCTGTTATGACAGAATCCTCTTCAGAGCGATGAAGATAATCCCCAGCACGGTCGCGCGAGATCAGTGGGTTGCTGTAGCAGTCAGATTCAGCTGATGAATGTCGTTCCTCAAGCAGGAGCGCAGTTTATTTCTGCGGTTGGCAAATTTCTGGTTTCACTAGTATTCAACCGTCTCGTACCACGAATGTCTGAAGGCTCCGGGCTCTTCACTCAATCGGGTCCAAGTCGCTTGAATAGGGGCAGCTGTTGCACCCTAAAATTTGCCCAACCTTATTCCTTGGTTTATACTTCATTATCATTAGCATTTGCATATAGAGTCATGTACATAGACTAATCATCTGCATAGCATAAGCATAGCAAATCATTCAACATGGGACCAATCATTATTTTCATCTCTAGAAGCCTATCAAGAGGTTATTATCCCAATTTAATCTCATTCAAGTCATCAGGAAAGAATTTGAAAGCAAAGAGTTCAGCAGATCAAGCCTTGAGTCCATCTCCTAGCTGAGGGTATCTGAGGATCAACAAGAGGGTTGTGAGCTGTGGATTGAAGGCATGGAGAGTATCTAGACATTATGAGAGGCTTAGAAAGTCATTTGGAGAAGGAGACAAGTCATTGAGGAGAGCACAAGAGCTACAGTTGAAGACAGTCAACTAGGGTTTCATCTGGGTCAACCCTAGGTCAACCCTAGGTCAATTGACTGATTTAAAGGGCATTCAAGTCTATTGGAGAGATGTGGGGGTCATCATTTGACATATAAAGAGGGATATGGAGATATGTCAAGGAGAAATCAAGAGAAATCAAGGAGAAGAGGAGTTACTAAATTAGGGTTTCTCTGTAAAATCCCCTAGTTTAGGTCAAATTTCCAAGCAAGATAAGTCAAAATTCTAGCTTCAAATGGCTTCTTGGCCAACATGAAACTTGTAGAGGATCTCAAGACCTTTAATTTGAGTGGTGGAAGACCTAAAGGAGATTTATAGAACTCAAGTTATGGTCCTTGCAAGTTACAGGTCAGCTGAGGTATCTGAATTTTTGTCTGTGAAAGTGACTTGACTTCCAAGCTAGTTTTGCCCCTCAAGGAGATTTCAAATGAATTCTTGGTCAACATAAGAATTGTTCCTCATTGTCTTAGCTTTCTAGAATGGTATGGCATGCCTTCATATGATGTGTGGAACTCAACTTATGGTCTTGGCAAGCAAAGGGTATTTTGGGCATTTGTGAATTACAGGTCATTTTAACCTATGTCCAAAACTCATACAAGGAGGCCTCAAATGGAAAAACTTACAACATCAAACTTGCTCCAAATGGGATTTTAAGTCTAGAAAGAAGGTCACAAATTATTGGAGAAGCTCATAACATGAAGTTGCATAATTGGTCAAAATATGAACTAAAATGGCTTTAAAGTGAATAAATTCAAGATGGAAAATGGTTTGGGAGATTTCTAAGTCCAAATGGAGACTTCCAATATATGATTTTGAATGGAAAAACAATTCTAAGAACAATGGTTCAAACACTTTTTTGAGTTTAGAAGGAAAAAAGAAAGTTATCTTTGGTTACTTGTAATTGAAGAAACATTTCAAAAATGGATCAAAGTTGGAAAACAAGGGAATGTGCAAGATGGATCTAGAATGTTCATATGAGGTCTATATATTCATGAAATGTGCATTGATCAAGGGTTGGCTTCATTTGCACCAAGAATTTCACAAATTCCCTCATTCTTTCTCTTTGAAGTTTCATTCCAATCTCACAAATTCTTCACAAAATCATCATCCACATCAATTCAATCTTGCTCCATCATCATCCTAGATCAGAATTGAAGCAAAGTTTTGGTGTGAATCATCCATTTTCGAGCACCTTTTTCATCAACATCAAAATTGGAGTTTCAAGTGGACAGCATAATTCAAGCCAAGAATCAACAAGGAATTGCATACAGAATCACATACATCAAGGATTGATCAAGATCCAACACCTAGAAGCTTCCGATCCACGAGTTCCATAGCTGTTTTCAAGCTTTTACACCAGGTATGTTTTCATTCAAATTGCTTGATTCAGTTAGTTAGGCATAGCTTTGTTAGATTAGACATGATGTAGAAGGTTAGTAGAGCATTTAAGATGAATTTGGAGAGGATTGGTGACATTTGTTAGCAGGTGCAACAAACTGTTAGGGTTTGAATCTATTAGGTTAGTGCATTAGAATGTTAGGTTGATAGCACAGGTTAATCTCCATTAGGCATAGATTAGTTCAGGTCAAGTTTGAGGAAGAATTGAGTTGGTGCATATCAGTATAATTTCATGGTGACCAGATTGTACCTCGATCGGGTTGAGAGTTTCATTGAGTTTCAGACTGAACTAGTGCTATAGGATTGTAGAGGGAGAGATCCTGAGCAACTTTCGTGTTCATGGCATGTTGATTCATGGCCTGGTGATGGAGAACAGAGGGAAGGAAGTTTGGCTCGTGCATGGAGGCATTCATAGTGAAACCCTAATTTTCAGAACCATTGGAGAAGACGTAATCTGAGCCATCCATTTCGCGTGTGACTTTTGACTTGGAGGATGATCGTGTGGTTCATATTTAATTTCAGATGTGGAGGGAAATGATTTGGCCAAAACGCGCCGTTTCATTAATTGAAACGGGCGGGCCTGAGTTTGTGTTGTTATTCCCACCCCCAGCAATTAGGCCCATTGTTTTTTTACGTGATTTCTCTTCTTTTCTCACCCCCCAGCTGGCTTTTATTTGTTCTTTAATTCTGAGTGATGACTGGGCCTTGGTAAAAGCGCTGATTGCACCCCCCATTGTGTGGCCCATCCTGAATTGAACTGGAGCGAATTGATATTCATACCCCCTCCCTTTCATTTAATTCCAATTGTTTTCTTAATTCATTTTAATTTTACCAATTTTTAGAAATTCATAATAAATTCATAAAAAATGCATTTCACTTCATTCTTTTTACCATATTTTCTTTAGGATGTGTAGAATATTATAGAAAAATAAAATTGCATTTTTATTTTTATTTCATATTTTTTCCATATTTTCTAAATAAATGTCATATTAAATAGATTCATTTCATGCATCATTTTAATAATTTTTGTTCTATTGCATGCTTTAATATTTTTTGGTCATTCTTTTTATATTGTTTAGATGAGATATTCAACTTGTAGAAATATTTTAGTTCCCATTTTTAGAAGTTGATTTTAGGTGATTAAAATAGGTTTGAACATCATGCACAAAACTAGGGTTTTAGGTGACAACTCAAGAAGTTTGATTTCATTTCCCTTAGGACTTAGGATTTAATTAGATTAGTTATGGGACTATAGGGGCTATGGGTAGTTATTAGATCCCTTAGAGAAAAGTTAGGATTCCCTTACTGCTATTAATACTGTCTGTATATCTGATTGTCTGGTGTGGTGTGCCCTCTGGGGATTTTTGCTTGCTTGTTTGGGTATTGGTTTTGTCTGGGGCCCTGGGAAGCTGAAGATTTGTGAAGATGAAGACCATTGGAGATCCAGAGATTGAAGATCAACTGTCAAAGTTGAGGAGGAGTTTCTTGCTAGTAGATGCTGAGGGGATTAGGGTTTAGGAGCTAGGCAGAGCTCTAGATTAGGAAGCTTGTTTCTCAAACATGGAATGCCTTATCTGCATCCATCCTTCCTCTGTGATTCAAAGTCTCTTTCAAATATCCACCTCCTTCCTTTGGAAGGATCAGTGAATATATTTGAAAGATAGAACTTTTGAGAGGAAAATTTCTGATTAATGTTAACAGTTGATGAACCACCCTTGGTAGGTAATTAACTGTCTAACATTCCTGCACTTCACTCTTGTGACTGATCCCTCATCCTGGAGGTTTGAGCTTGAAGAAAAGCCATTGCAGATGGAAGGCAGATGATCAAAGCCCTTGCCTGAAGGCCATGAAGATGGAGATTGAGGCTTGTTGAAGCCTGTAGCTGAATGGAGATTGCTTGAAGCTAGATGTTGATTCAGAGCTGCTGATGCTGTTTCTTTGCTGTTGTATTTCATTGCTGATGTATTGATTGGTTTTCTGGGTTGTATTGTTTGCTGTTTACCCTGTTGGGTTGAAAGTGAAGCCTGTTCACTTTTGCCTATTGTTTTCTAGGTTCGAGGTTGAGTGGGACTCCCTTGCCTCGCTTGTGCTGTTGCATCCATGCATTTTACTGTTTTACTGTATATATCTGATATTGTTTCTGTTTCTGCCTATCCCGTAGGATCTCTGTTTCTCTCTGTGCAAGAGAGGAGCATGATAGACACTAGGTCTTAACCCATGCATGATAACATTAGGTTAGTTTGTTTCCCTTCGCAACCGTAGGTTAGAGTTCTGTCTCTTCTTTCTCAAAACAAACAGAAAAACACCATAAAGATTTCAAACACAATAAAAGGCACTTCTTCCGTAAAAGAATGTGAACTCATCAAAACGTCATTTTTGTCCGCTGGGACTGCTAATCAGAAAACCTTTTTTCAGAAAGAATAAAATCAACCAAGACAAGCTTGTGTCTTCCGTGGCCCGAACTACGTTTGCTCTGATCTTTCATGCTGTGTGAAAGTACGTAGGCATAGGATGCGTTATCCTAGCGAGCAACCTTCCCCTCCTTTCCCGTAGGTAGGCGAACTACGTTGACTCTGATTTCTCGTTCCAGACGGGAATACGTAGGCATAAAGTGCGATACTTTGCCGAGTCATTTTTATTTTCATTTTATTTTCTTATAACCCCAGACCTTTAGCGTAGATAGAATAACAATCCATACCCGAAAACAAGCGTGGATCCCGTCGAGTACGACGGACGTGAGGGGTGCTAATACCTTCCCCTTGCGTAACCGACTCCCGAACCCAGGTTTTGGTTGCGACGACCATACCTTTCCCGTCTTTGCGAGGTTTACTCTGAGCGTTCCCTTTCCCTCCCGTGGGATAAATAACGCACGGTGGCGACTCTTCTGTTCAGCCGGCGCCGATTTTCGCAGTAGCGACACACGGCAAACACAATAATTGCAAAGATCAAAATAAAAAAGAGAAAGAAAGTTGGATCAAAAAAATTAGAAACAAGTGCAATAGAATATAACAACAACAATAGAAGAAGAACACGAACCAGAACAAGAATATGCAAATTTTAAAATTGGAAAAGGAGCGAACACTTGCCTCGCCGAATTTTTTGACGGAAACCCAAAGACCACCACCGGATCTGCACACCTATGATTCCTCCAGTGTCGCCGCCATATTCCATATCTGTCGGCAACTGTGCGACCAATCTACATGCCTTCTGCCGTTAGGTACGCCTACGCCGTCTTTGGTTTAGTTTTGAACACTTTCGATTACTTTATCAATAACAACTTTCAAGGTTTTCTTGATTTATGGCCTAAGCATGCTCTTCCCGCTTGCAAAATCATCGTTGTTTATGGTGTTTTTGAAACCGCACTTTAGTTTTTTCTTAATGTTAAAACTGTCTACAACCCAATTTCTCCCACCAACAATCAACCTGTTTATAATGTTTGTTTCTCTTTCTCTTTCTTTTTGTTAATTTTTTCTTAAATTATGATGTTAAATTAACTTTTTTTTTTCTTTTGCATTTTTCCATGAAAATGGTGTTGCTGAATACTTAGTCACTTTGGTTTATTTACTGTTAAGATTTGGCCAATGTAGTGAAAAATATAAGTTCCCTTAGATCATTTAAATGGTATACCCTTGATCAAATGATGGAAGATGGAACTTCTTATTCTTAGGTTGAATCATAAAAAGCACTATGGTGTGAGGGAAAACAAGTTGTAGTACAAGAAATAAAGAGAATGAAGATTCTAAGTAAAATTCCCCAACTTATGTTCGTTCAAGTAATTAATTGACTCTTTGTTATTAAGTATAAATTCTTAAGATAAAGCCAAAATGTGTTAATAGTTAAGCTCTGTATTGGATCTCTTTCAATTTTTTCTACCTAACATGATGGAGTGGATTGACAGGTTTATTCAAATTTTTCTACCTAACATGATGGAGTGGATTGACAGGTTTAATATTTGAATTTTAATCTATTTTTAAAAAAAATTGTATTTGTGCATCTACCTACTACCTACTACTATTACATTTTTTCATGATTTTTTATTTCATTTATTTGTGTTAAGTAGTTTATATAAGCAAGCATTTTACTTTGTTAATGTGTGTGTTTTTTCCGCTCTTATGGAATACTCTATTCATCTGAATTGCAGAAGTTTGAATCTTTTTCCCATTTTTATATGCTCTTAGGTAGTGGTTACAGAAGTCTTGGGTGGTACATAATCAGCGTATGAAAGGAGTTTGTTGTGAATTGGATACCTTAAAACTAAGTATAAACAGTTTTTAATGATCAAGAAACACACAAGGTTAGGGTTAATAAAGAAGAAAACAACAAGGATTGGTTATTAAACTGCTTCTTTCCTTTCTCTTAGGACAAGATTACAAGTATACAAGAATAACAAAATAACCTCTCTCTCTTGAAATTAAGATTTTATCTTCCTATTTTTCCTTATGACAAGATTGAGAAACTAGTATCCTATTCATAAGAAAAATAGCACACTAACCTAATGGGCTTTTTAACAATTACCCATTACAAGTTAACTTGGGGTACAAGCTAACTTAAACAATTGGGCTTACAAGCAGGGCCCAATTCAACATGCTAACAACCCTAGCAATATTAACTAATGCATGTTAGAACAAACTTCGACTACAACACGTATTACTCGCGAATAGACTTCGACCATACTAGAGTTCGATCTAACATCTCACAAATCTCCACCTTGGATCTAACTCTATAACATCAAGAAACTAGCTTTCTTCATGCAGCTTTATTAACTGCATACAGTGGAAAAACTTGAAACTGGGCAACGTCTTGGTGATCATATCAGCAGCATTATGATCTGTCGAAACCTTCAGCACTTGGACTTCTCCATGCTCGATTACCCCTCTGATGAAATACAGCCCGACATCAATGTGCTTGGTTCGCTCATGATAGGCTGAATTCTTCGACAGGTGTATTGCACTTTGACTATCACATTTAACAGCGATAACTCGACCTTGAAGTTTTAGCTCCCTGCAAAACCTTCAAGCCGCAATGCTTCCTTCACAGCTTCAGTTAGGGCAATATACTCCGCTTCAGTGGTTGATAAGGTAACGACCTTCTGAAGTGTTGCTTTCCAACTGATTGTTGTCCCAAACATAGTGAACACATATCCAAAGATAGATTTTCTGGAATCCATACAACCTGCATAATTAGAGTCGACATATCCTTCGATTGCTGCTTTACTATCTTCACCCAAGGCTCCATCATAAATTAGTACTCTATTCAGAGACCCGTTTATGTACCTTAAATCCACTTCAATGCTTGCCAGTGAGCCTTTCCAGGATTCGTCATGTACCTGCTTACAAGACTTACTGCATATGTTATGTCGGGTCTAGTACAGACCATATCATACATCAAAGAACCTATTATGTTAGCATATGGAATGTTATTCATATAAGTTCTTTCAATATCAGTGCTGGAACACTGATCTATACTCAGCTTGAATTGAGGGTTTGTCGGAGTCACAATAGGCTTTGAATTCGACATACCAAACTTTTTGAGAACCTTCTGTGGGTATGCCTCTTGAGATAAGCATAATTTTGACTGCTTTCTATCTCTCTGGATGTCAATCCCAAGAATCCTGGACGCAGCTCCCAGATCCTTCATGTCAAACTCTTTATTAAGTTCATCCTTCACCCTCATTACCTCTTCGACATTGTTGCTTGCTATTAGAGTATCATCCACATAGAGCAACAAAATAATAAATGAATTACCCGATCGAAATCTGAAGTAAACACAGTGGTCGAACTGACTTTTGATGAAACTTATGTGTGCCATGAACTTGTTAAATCTCTTATTCCACTGTTGAAGAGATTGTTTCAGTCCATATAAAGATCTATTCAGTTTGCACACATAATCTTTCTTCCCCCTTTCGACATATCCTTCAGGTTTCCTCATCAGGATTGTTTCATCTAGATCACCATATAAGAACGTAGTCTTCACATCCATTTGTTCCAGTTTAAGGTCGAACTGGGCCACTATGGAAAGCAACATTCGAATGGATATGTGCTTCACAACAGGAGAGAACACATTATTGAAGTCAATACCTTCTTTCTGAGTGAACCCCCTAGCAACCAATCTTTCCTTGTATCTCTTCAACGCCACTCCTTCGATTCCTTCCTTAACTTTGAAAATCCATTTATAGCTGACTAACCTGGCTCCAGTAGGTTTCTTGATCAGTTTCCAGTTGTTGCTATCATGAAGAGATTTCATCTCATCATCCATGGCCTTCAGTCATTCAGTCTTTTTTTGACTCCTCATATCCTCCTTATAGTCTCTAGGTTCTTCGTCTAGAACCTCACTTGCAGAGATTAAGGCATAAGTTATAAGATCTGCATACCCAAGTCTCTGAGGTGGCTTGATGAATCTCATCGACCTGTCTCTTGCTAGCAGGTAGTCATTATCAATCTCCTCATCTTCGACAACATCTTTCGCATCTTCTTTGACTTCATTTGGGGTACGGAATTCAGCATCAACATGCTCCACCTCAACAGGAATCTCTCTTTATTCTAGTTCTTCATTAGCATCATCAGTTTTCTTGAAAGCCATCTCTGCTTCATTGAAAACTACATCTCGACTGGTGACACACCTTCTGTGACCTGGCTCTAGGCACCATAGCCTATAAGCTTTGACTCCTTCAGGGTATCCCATGAACATACATTTTAGAGCTCTAGGTTCGACCTTGTCTTGCCTAATATGAGCA
Source organism: Lathyrus sativus (assembly GCA_963859935.3). NCBI lineage: Eukaryota > Viridiplantae > Streptophyta > Magnoliopsida > Fabales > Fabaceae > Lathyrus > Lathyrus sativus. Next base: position 106,219 of record CAWUDS030002618.1, read on the forward strand.
TAAGCCACACAACAAAATACTCTCAGTCTGTCGAGACTAAGTGGATGTCCCGACCAAACTTCTTTAGGTGTCTTCATTCCAAGACAGTCGAGGGACATTTATTTATCAGGTAAGCTGCTGTCGAAACAACTTCCGCCCAAAACACCTTCTTCAATCCAACACTACCCAACATGCATATAACCCTTTCAAGGATTTTTCGATTGAATCTCCCAGCTAAGCCATTTTATTGAGGAGTACTTGCTACAGTCTTATGCCTTGTAATCCCAGACTCAACATAGTAATTGTTGAATGCTTCGATGCAGAATTCAAGGTCGTCGTCGATTCTCAACCTCTTAACCTTTCTGTCAGTTTGAATTTTGACCAGAATCTTCCAACTTTTGAAATTATCAAAAGTTTCATCCTTCGTCTTCTGAATGAATACCCATAGCTTTTTGGAATAGTCATCAACGATAGATAGAAAATATCTTGCACCTGAGTGTGAAGGATTCCTTGCAGTCCCCCAAAGATCAGCATGAATGTAATCTAGGGATCCATGTGTTCTTTGCTTGCCTTTGTTAAACTTCACCCTACAGGATTTACCAAATACACAAGATTCACAAAATTCCAACTTTTCAACTTTGTCACCTCCCAGCAGGTTCTGCTTCCCCAATTCGACCAGGCCTCTTTCACTGACATGGCCCAATCTCATGTGCCATAATTATATCTTCGACATAGGTTTCATAGATGCAACATTTTTCGAACCACTTACAACCTCAGCCTCAAGGGTATACAAGCCTTGTTTCTTCACGCCTCTCAAGACTTCCTTCGACCCCTTCATGACTCTTAGGATACTTTTCTCTCCTTGAAAAACGTATCCTTTTCTATCGAATTCACCAAGAGAAGTCAAATTTCTCTTCAAGTCAGGTACGTACCTGACTTCAGTCAATAACCTTATTGACTTATCATGGAGCTTGAATCTCACAGATCCAATACCTGCAATTTTGCAAGATTTGTTGTTTCCCAGCAGCACAAATCCACCATCTTGATCACGTAGCTCCTCGGACAATTCTCTGTTTGGAGTCATGTGCCAAGTGCAACCTGAATTTGTAATCCACTCTTTTCTCGAGTCGCCACTTGAAACCACAAGAACATCAGATGAGTCGAAGTCATCTTGAACAATGGCTGCATTGCCATTATCTCCATGATCTTTCAGGCGTTCAAGGCACACCTTTCTTATGTGACCCTCCTTCTTACAGTGATAACATCGAATACTAGATGTTTCGCCATTATAAGACTTCTGTTGACTTTTACCTTTCTTCTTGTCGAACTTACCATCCTTTCGCAAGAATTTTCCCTTAACGGCCAAACCTTCGCCCACCGTCAAAGGTTTATGCTCCTTTCGTTCGTTCAAGTCCTCAGAATACAAGACTGATTAAACTTCTTCAAAGGTCAGGGACTCCCTTCTATACAAGAGAGTTTCTTTGAAGTGAGCATGTGTTCTGGGCAAAGTACACAGTAGCAACAGTGCTTGATCTTCATCATCGATCTTCACATCAATATTTTCAAGATCAAGAATCAGCTTGTTGAACATATCCAACTACTCAGCCAACACTTTGTCTTTACTCATCTTGAATGAGTATAAAGCTTGCTTCAGGTAAAGTCGATTCACCAGAGATTTGGTCATGTACAAACTTTCAAGTTTCATCCATAATCCCGACGTTGTAGTCTCCTTTGATACCTGTCGAAGAACCTTATCACCAAGGCTTAACAATATTGCGTTGTGGGCTTTCTCGATCATGCCCGTCTTTTCTTTTGCCGTTAACGCAACGTCCATGGCTGCCTCATCCTTCAACGCTTCCAAACAACCCTACTAAACCAATGGGGCTTTCATCTTCAAGCGCCACAGACCGAAGTCGTTCACTCCGGTGAACTTTTCAATCTCATACATTGTTGAAGGCATCTTTTCCATGCTCACCACACCAATTTGTTGTGAATCAGATATCTTAAAACTAAGTATAAACAGTTTCTTAATGATCAAGAAACACACAAGGGTTAGGGTTAATAAAGAAGAAAACAACAAAGATTGGTTATTAAACTGCTATTCTTTCATTTCTCTCTCTTGAAATTAGGATTTTATCTTCCTATTTTTCCTTATGACAAGATTGAGAAACTAGTATCTTATTTATAAGAAAAATAACACACTAACCTAATGGACTTTTTAACAATTACCCATTACAAGCTAACTTAAACAATTGGGCTTACAAGCAAGGTCCAATTCAACATGCTAACAACCCTAGCAATATTGACTAATGCATGTTAGAACAAACTTCGATTACAACACGCATTACTCGCGAACATACTTCGACCATACTAGAGTTCGATCCAACATCTCACAGAGTTTTTGATAAAGATTTGATGTGTATTTTTAATGTTTGGTACGTGCATTTTGGTTTATTTACTGTTAAGATTTGGCCAGTGCAGTGAAAAATATGGGTTCTCTTGATCATTTAAATAGTATACCCTTGATCAAATGATGGAAGATGGAACTTCTTATTCTCAGGTTGAACCATAAAAAGCACTATGGTGTGAGAGAAAACAAGTTGTAGTACAAGAAATAAAGAGAATGAAGATCCTAAGTAAAATTCTCCAACTTATGTTAGTAGTAAGTAATTAACTTTTTGTTATTGAGTAATAATCAATAATCAATATTTGTATATCAGACTACAGAAAAAGCAAAATGACAAAAGAGAAGCATTTAGATGAAGAATAAGTTAACCAAAATGAAAAAATTATCTACAAAATTAAAATTCCTGCAAACATGTAATCCCTCTGCAAACAGACAATCCCTTTAGTTAGAATGTAAAATAGAGAGATGAAGTTAAGTAGAGAAAAGAGAATGAAACGAAAGGCAGAGGGATGAAGCATAAATGAGGGTCTAAACAATACTACTTGGCTTTTGATTTTTTTTGTTGACATTTGATAAAGTTTCTTGCTTGATGCAATTATAGTACTACAATTAGAAAAAAAGTCTAAACAATAGGCTTTTGTTTTTATTTATCTTTCAAATATTTTTAAAGGTATTTGGATTTGAAAGTGCTTGAATATTATTTTATTAAATAAGATTTGGGGTTAACTTAAAATTTTTTTACTACTCACTCATTTTGATTCCACTAATTTCTGTTTTCATCCACTGTATTTTTGAAACTAATTTTGCAGAAAGTTGGAACTAAAATATTCATGAGAATGGTGTAAAAAGTCAAATAATAAAAAAGATGCAGTCATGGATGATAATAATTTAGAAAAAGTGTTGAAAATATGAGCTCGATACCGTCCTTGAAAATGGAAGTCCTTTAAAATTGAAAATTTTTTGTAGTCTTTGAAAATTATAGTCAATAAAAAATGAGAGTTAATAGTTATTTTCTGTAACTTTTTGTTTGTGTTATTTATTTAAATATTTTGTTTTAATTTTGTTAATAGTTATAATTTATTAAAAAATTAAAAACATATTAATTAAGTCTCTTGCTTAGGGCTGGAAATGAGTCGAGTCGAGTCGAACTCACCTCAGCTCGGCTCGACTCGTTAAGAATTGTTCGAATTCGAGTTCGAGTTCGAGTTTGACACGAACTTTTTTTTAAGCTCAAACTCGACTCGTTATAAGTTCACGAACAGTTCGGTTCGACTCGTTAGGTTCATCTCATTAGGTTCAGCTCACATGGTTCACGAACTTAAAAACTATTTTTTTAAATATATATATTTTTTAGTATATTTGACATTTTAAATAAATATATATATTTTAAATAAAATATTAAAATAAAATAAAAGTTATCATATTAAAATTTAACTTTATCTTCGAAATCTACTAATTCAAAACCTACACAATTTTCAAGAGATACATTTGAGAGTCTAATTCAAAAACTACTAAATTGAAGATTAAATTTGTCTAAGATTTGAAATAAATATTTAAACCTAATCTTAAAGACATTATAATTCTTTTCATATGTAATCGAGTTGACTCATGAACCTAACGAGTCGAACTATGTATAGTTCAAATTCAGCTCATTTAGTTAACGAACTTAATTTTTCGCTCATACTCAACTCATTTGATTCATGAACCTAGTTCAACGATTTAATTGTCGAGTCGAATTCCGAACTATCTTCGAGTTGGTTTGGTTCATTGCCAGCCCTACTCTTGCTATATGAAATGGTATACAGAAATCTTTACTTAAAAATAAATAAATTTTCTAAGAATATGAAAAAATAAATTTGAGTTTAAAATTTGAATTATTGCACTTGATGAAAAGATATCTCTAAAATAAATATTAAAAAAAGGAAAGATATAGCGTGTAATCCAGTTTCATAACTATTGTATTTAATATTTGAATGTTTCCAATTTTTATATTTACTCATTAAAACCTTATCTTTTAATAATATATTAATTTGATTTTAAATACCTAATGACAATTAGGACCTAAATAATGAAATTAACTTGGCTTAAATTTGTGTTCAATTGTAAAAATGTTGTTAGTAAATTTTGGAATTTATTTCATAAATTGAAAAATATATAGAACATTTAATTAGAAAGAGTATTACCCAACTTACAATATCATTATTATTAATTTGACAAAATAAAGTCGAAAACATTTAGATGGATAGATTATTATTAATGATGTTTCAAATTTGTTAATATAAGGTAAGAATATGAATCGATAAATAAAAATTAACATAAATAAAATTTCAATTTTTTTAGTATGCATGTGATTAATTTTTATCTGGCAATTATAATTGTATATTAATTTCCTTTTAAAAAATATATATTTGATAATTTAATATCATAATATGATTTTTAATTGCATTTTAATAAACACGTTATTAACTTATAATATATTTTTTTAATAATATAATTTTTTATAATATATAATTGTAACCTATATACTGTCTCTTTTTTAAAAAATTTGTATTAATATATATTCTACATGTTATAGAATTATCTTTTATAAATAGGAATCTGTTAGTTACATTCTTTTTATAAACGGAACTAACTTACAAATATTTTTATAAACAAGAATAAATTATGAATGTTTTTATAAACAATAATAAATTATAAATATTTTTATAAATAAGAATAAATTATGAATGTTTTTATAAACAATAATAAATTATAAATATTTTTATAAATAAGAATAAATTATAAATATTCTTATAAACGAAAATAACTTACAATAACATTTATAAATCGAAATAAATTACAAATATTTTTATAAACGAGAAATAACTAATTATAATAAGTATTAAGTTTGTCTTTTTTCTATAGAATATATATTTTAATTAGTTAAAATATTTATTTTACTTTAATCAAATTAACTAGACATTAAAATAATAAATTCTATATTAATCACTAATAAATAACATTTACTTATAAACATAATTTAATATGAGACACATATTTATCACTATTGAATAAATAAATTTGATATGATATGATGAATATTTATTTTTTCATTGTAAAAACATATGAATAAAATATATTTTGTAATTATTTAGATTCTTACTTGAAATTAGCGTGGGAATAGGTCAGACTAACTAATAGGGTGGGAATAGGTCAGACTAACTAATAGGGTCCTACGGCGTAGTGTACATAGGCTCAAGTCATATCAAACTTTTTCTTAAATAAAAAAGTCCTAAACTTTTTTATAAGCCTACTTAGTTAAAGAAGTTAGATCACATACCTTAAAAAAAGTCTTTTAAGCCTATCAGACCGACCTATTTATAAAAAACTTAATAAATTTATTGTTGTTATATTGTATTTTGTACTTAAATCAAAATATGAAAATAAAGTTTTGTTATTTTTAACAACTTATGAAAATAAGTTGAAAAAACATTATAAACAATGTTATAAGTTGTTGTAATAAGTTTTTTCTATAAGTTCTGCCATAATTGTAAAGTCTAACTCGGCCAAACCTATTTTCATCCCTATTTAAAATAAAAAATATTTTTAAATTATTTATATTTTAAAAAAAAGTTTAATAAAACAAAACAAAATCAATTGAGATTTATAAATTAAAAATTATCATACGATTCAAGGCACTATATAAATTATCATACGAGTTCAAGGCGCTTATAAACGGAAAAAAGATATATATTAATATAAATATTTTTATATACAGAAATAAGTTACAATAATTTTTTAAACGGAAATAAGTTACAAATATTTTTATAATCGAAAAAATTCAACTAATTATACAATTATTATTATTATAAATCAGTACAAATTACAAATATTTTTTATAAATAGACACAAGAGTTCAAGACACTTACATTGTAACTATATAAATGTTAATGAACTGAATAAATACAAATTTTGCAAAAAATTTTGCAAATGAGAGTCTGAGATGTATAATGTAAATCCATACGTATAATGATAAATGATAATTATAAAAAATTAATGATAAAAGATAAAAATATATTGATACAATCATTTTTATAAAATGAATAAGTTACAATTATTTTTATAAACGGAAATAAGTTACAAATA
>CAWUDS030002619.1:0-34871 GCA_963859935.3 Lathyrus sativus
AATCGTGCTCTCCTGAATATGAAACTGGATGACTGAATATGCTCATACTTCAGAATCGTGCTCTCCTGAATATGAAACTGGATGACTGAATATGCTCATACTTCAGAATCGTGCTCTCCTGAATATGAAACTGGATGACTGAATATGCTCATAACTCAGAATCGTGCTCTCCTGAATATGAAACTGGATGACTGAATATGCTCATAACTCAGAATCGTGCTCTCCTGAATATGAAACTGGATTCTGAAATTTCTTCACTCTTCAGAATCGTGCTCTCCTGAAAAAACGGCCAAACTGAACTTCCTCATAACTCAGAATCGTTCTTTCCTGAATATGATTCCGCTCCTTCTTTTACTAAAGGATAAATGAACTTCTTCATAACTTCAGAATCGTGCTCTCCTGAATATGAAACTGCTCAAACCTCCCCGTAACTCAAGATCGTGCTCTCCTGAATACGATTTGGTTCAAACCTCAAGACGGCAGGGAAATGGAAGCCCAACTGCTCCATGGAGATGGCCATTTGCTGCGAGTCATAACGAGGATATGATCGACTTCTTAGGTGAGAAATGCCGTGTGCTGATGCTGTAAAATGTAAAGTGTAAAGGGTTGTAACATGTAGGATTGTAAAGTGTTGTACTGATATATTTTCCAGGCGTGAACTGGCGTGTATCTGTAAAGGATTGTGGTTGATTTTCTTGAAAGATAGTGCAAAATAAACGCACGTCCGGGTATAGTGATAAACTTCTCAAGCGAGAACGATCGCGTAGCTGCCATGGTATGGTGAAAATCTTTAGATGGTGCAAAATAAATGCACGTCCGGTTGGGCTCGACGACCGACATGACTGAGATTCAATCTAGGATCGAGCTAGAAAGAAGACTGGTAATCAAGACTCCATCGAGGGAATGATCTCGGAGGGTAAATATCTTATCCTGGTGAGGAAAGATAGCTGAAGTAACCGTCATCCACGAGGATCGAGCTCTGTGGGGAAACTGGAAACAAGTAAGTATTTTATGCTTAGGGCTGACAATCTATTTGAAGAGAATGGACAAACCCCAGTTACTCGGTGGTAACAACCAAATGATGGTGAAACACAATGAACCTGTGAATGCTAATGCATATGTTAATGCATATGTTAATGTTTATGTATATTAATGTCTATGTATGTTAATGTTTATGTATGCAAGATGTTATGTAATGAATATGTAATGAATATGTAATGAATATGTAATGAATATGTAATGAGATAGGCAAGTGATGCTTATGCCCTTGCGTATGCTGACGAAACAGACTAGAGACGGGACGAGAGATGAAATAAACATCTCGACGGAAATACCCTGCATTCTCTGCAACCAATACGTCAATCATGGGTGGGAAGGATCCATGGTGGAACCAAATCTGGTTTTAAAGTTCTGAATTCTCTGGGGAGAAAGTAATCTGCTTGAGTGCATAGTACCATGTCTTCACCTGGGGAGAAGAAAACCTGAGGAACACTTTTGAGTTTCCCAAGAAAAAGTTGTCAGCTTATAGTCTCTCTGGGGACTGTCACTGGGCAAAGGTTTGAAAGTGTTTCTGCAATAATGATACTTCCGGGGAATGAAGAGATCCTGTCGGAATTTCCACTAGTCAAAGTAATTTATTACATTTCAAATTTGTTTTGTTTTTTTGAAAAATAGTTTTGAAAAATCTACAATGCACCTTTCATTTTCAAATTTTAGGAATAAAAGCATTTTGCATAACAAATAGAAAATAAAGAGCAATGCACCAAGGGATGTAAGTAACGAGATGGTATCTTTTATTAAAGGGTGGCTGCTTGCTGAAGGCATAGCTCCACAGATGATTACATTTTGAAATTGGCAACATGGGAAAAAGGTTACATTGAATCCAATAACACCTACTGACACTAATAACTAAGACTAATCCAGAATCTTGCTTTGGGCGAGGATGAAAGAACTGAAACATGGCTCTCATGCGGAAAGTGTGATCGAGATAATCAGTGTCTTTTGATGCAATGAAATGCCTTTGTCCCTAACTTTTGCCTGGACCTCCCTTTCGGGTTTTCAATCCACCGGGACGCTCTTTTTTGCCTAAGCCGCCCTTTCGGGTTTTCAACTTAGCGAGCTTTTGTTATTATTCCTTTTTTCTTTTCAACCCTTACTTTTGCCTAAGTCGCCTTTTGCAGGTTTTCGACTTAGCGGGTTTTTAGGCATAATATTTTCGGACTGCATCAGAATTCACGGGATGTGCTAGTTCTTCACCGTCCATTGTCGTAAGTATTAGAGACCCTCCGGAGAAGACAGTCTTTACAACGAACGGGCCTTCATAATTGGGCATCCACTTTCCACGCATATCTTTATGTACTGGTAAGATCTTTTTGAGTACGAGCTCTCCTTGACGGAACTCACGGATACGAATCTTCTTATCAAACGCTCTTTTCATCCGTTTCTGGTATAATTGCCCATGGCACATGGCTGTCAAACGCTTCTCGTCAATGAGATTCAACTGATCCAATCTGTCTTGAACCCACTCAGCTTCCTCAAGTTCAGCCTCCATTAACACTCTTAGCGAAGGTATCTCTACTTCGATGGGGAGCACGACGTCCATTCCATATACCAGTGAGAAAGGTGTTGCCCCTGTCGAAGTTCTCACTGAGGTTCTGTATCCATGCAAAGCAAACGGTAACATCTCATGCCAATCTTTGTAAGTCACAACCATCTTTTGCAGGATCTTCTTGATATTCTTATTTGCAGCTTCAACGGCCCCATTCATCTTAGGACGATACGGAGAAGAATTGTGGTGAGTGATCTTGAAGTTATCACACAACTCTTTCATAGTCTTGTTGTTCAGATTGGTGCCATTGTCAGTTATTATCCGGCTTGGGACTCCATAACGGCAGATAATCTCTTTTCTGATGAATCGGGTAACCACTTGCTTGGTCACGTTAGTGTAGGAGGCAGCCTCTACCCACTTGGTGAAATAATCAATGGCAACAAGGATAAAACGATGTCCATTAGAAGCTTTCAGCTCAATTGCCCCAATCATGTCGATGCCCCACATAGAGAACGGCCATGGTGAAGACAAAACATTCAACGGTGACGGAGGTACGTGCATTTTATCAGCATAAATTTGGCACTTATGGCATTTCCTAGCGTATTGGATGCAGTCGGCTTCCATGGTCAACCAGTAATACCCAGCCCTTAACATCTTTTTGGACATAGCATAACCATTGGCATGGGTTCCGAAGGTCCCCTCATGAATTTCCTGTAGTAACATGTCCGCTTCCCGTTTATCAACACATCTGAGCAGGACCATGTCGTGATTTCTCTTGTACAACACACCGTTACTGATAAAGAATTTGGACGCCAATCTTCTCAATGTCTTTTTGTCCAGACCAGTAGCACCATCGGGATATTCCTGCTTGACGAGGTAATTCTTGATATCATGAAACCAAGGCTTTTCATCCACCTCAACTCCTTCGACCATCTGACAATAAGCGGGCTCAACCTTGCGCTCAATATGGATAAGAGGTGCTTCATTAACGAACTTAACCTTCCACATGGATGCTAACATGGCTAAAGCATCGGCTACGTGATTCTCGGATCTAGGAACATGCTCGAACTCTATCTCGTCGAAATGCTTGATCAGCTCAATAATGTAATCCTTATAAGGGATTAACTTCTCATTCTTCGTTTCCCATTTGCCTTGTACCTGGTAGATAACCAAGGCTGAGTCACCATTTACTTTAAGAAGTTTGATTCGGAGGTGAATCGCTGCTTCGAGGCCGAGGATACACGCTTCGTACTCTGCGACGTTATTAGTACACTCAAAGTCCAACCTTGCTGTAAATGGAGTAAATCCACCCTTTGGGTTCATCAAAACGGCGCCTATACCATGCCCATTGAAATTTGAGGAACCATCAAACATCATCTTCCACCAAAGACCTGGTTCTGGACCTTCGCTCGGATCTGGCTCTTCACAATCTCTTTTAATCAACAAAATATCCTCATCAGGAAAATCGAGCTTAAGAGGTTCATAATCTTCAACTGGCTGGTCTGCAAGATAATCAGATAAAATACTACCCTTAATCGCCTTCTGGGGTACATACTGGATGTCATATTCGGATAACAACATGTGCCAACGGGCTAGCCTCCCGGTTTGAGCAGGTTTTTCAAAAATATACTTGATCGGATCCATCTTAGAAATCAACAATGTGGTATGACAGACCATATATTGCCGAAGGCGCTTAGCGGCCCATGCCAATGCACAACAAGTTTTCTCTAATGGTGAGTATCTGTTTTCGCAATCGGTAAACTTCTTGCTCAGGTAATAAATTGCATGTTCCTTTTTCCCAGTCTCATCATGTTGTCCAAGCACACAACCCATAGACTTCTCGAGAACAGTAAGGTACATAAACAACGGTCTTCCAGGTACGGGCGGGATCAGAATAGGGGGATCTTGCAAATAACCCTTAATCTTCTCGAACGCTTTCTGACAATCAGGGTTCCACTCAACTGTCTGCCCCTTGCAAAGCAACTTGAATATTGGCTCACAAGTAGCGGTCATATTAAAGATAAACCTGGAAATGTAATTCAGACGTCCCAGAAAACCCCTAACTTGCGTCTCGGTTCACGGAGCCGGCATATCTTGAATGGCTCGGACTTTGTCAGGATCCACCTCAATCCCTCGCTGGCTAACAATGAAACCAAGCAGTTTTCCAGATCTGACACCGAAGGTACATTTGGCAGGGTTCAATTTCAACTGATATTTCCTGAGTCGTTCAAACAGCTTCACCAAGTGGTCTAAATGCTCCTCTTCACTCTGCGATTTGGCTATCATATCATCCACATACACCTCAATTTCTTTGTGCATCATATCATGAAAAAGAGTGGTCATAGCACGTTGGTAAGTTGCCCCTGCATTCTTTAAACCAAAGGGCATGACTTTGTAGCAGAAGGTTCCCCAAGGAGTAATGAAAGTAGTCTTCTCTCGATCATCGGGATCCATCTTGATCTGATTATAGCCAGAGAAACCATCCATGAATGAGAACAACGCAAAACTGGCTGTATTGTCTACAAGTGTATCAATATGTGGCAGTGGGAAGTCGTCTTTTGGACTTGCTTTGTTCAGGTCCCTGTAATCCACACACATCCTAACCTTACCGTCCTTCTTGGGCACTGGCACAATGTTGGCAACCCAATCTGGATATTTCGCGACTGCCAAGAAACCTGCATCCAACTGCTTTTTAACCTCATCTCGAATCTTCAAAGCCATGTCGGGTCTCGTTCTTCGGAGTTTCTGCTTGATAGGTGGACAATCTGGCTTAAGTGGCAACTTGTGAACAACAATATCTGTGTTCAGGCCCGGCATATCTTGATACGACCATGCAAACACATCAATATACTCTTTTAAGAACTCAATCAACCTCGGCCTAATCTCCGTCCCAAGCATTGCACCAATCTTGACCTCTTTCTTGCTCTCATCCGTACCGAGATTAATTAGGTCCACCTGCTCTTTATGCGGTTGAAGCTCTGTGTACTCGTACTCAATCAATCTTGTCAGTTCCGCGGGTACTTCAAAATCTTCTTCACCCTCGTCCTCAGCTTGATTGATGGGTGCATCCCAGTCAGGAGTGTCAGTAAGGTCATCGGATCCAACAAGGGTTATGATGTCTCTGCATGATGGAAGGCTTACTTAATTAAAATGCTCGAAGACATGTAAGAATGAAATGCTGTTTTTTTTATTATTATTTTTTTTGAAAAAGGTTGCCAATTTCATTTTTAAAGGTGAAAACGAAAAACGCAAATGAACCAAAGTGGAATTGAACAAAGTGCTTTTATTAATATCTTTTTGGAAATGAAAGGTGGCCCGACAAAACAACCCTATAGCCTTGGGCAGAGCTACAGATTTTTATTTGAAAATGTAAATGAAAAAAAAAAAAAAAATACAATTACTTTGACAAGGGGAAAATAACAGGGATCTCTATGGCCTCCCAGTTGTTCAAAACTGCATCACCCTTAAACACCAGGTTGCTCAGCTCTTCATTTTCCTCACAGTCACTGATGGCATTGACTTGGAAACCTCCGCTGACAAATACTTCTTGGATAACCTTCGGACGCCCTTCGACGGTCGTGGCAGCTCCATTCTGAGTTGGTTTGTAACCCAACCCAGAGCGATCAGTCTTGGTCTTGACATCAATTACCTCTCCCCAGCCTTCAGGAATGCCCCTGTCAATTGTTGCTTTGGTACTCTTCAGAGATGCAAAAGATGGATTACCCTGACCCACTGTCTCTTCGACCTCCAGCAGAACAGCATTGGCGATCTCAAGTGCTTGAAAGGAAATGTTTAAAGCATTCTCATCGGCCTCGATGTAACGGAAAGAGGACAGGTTGCTGACCATCAGATCCTCCTCACCGTGTATAATAACCAACTTTCCATCGATCACGAATTTCATCTTTTGATGTAACGTTGAGGTCACTGCTCCAGCGGCATGAATCCACGGCCTTCCGAGTAAACAACTGTAGTTGGGATTAATGTCCATGACTTGAAACGTGATATTAAAAATTTGCGGACCTATCAGGATGGGAAGCTCAACCTCCCCCATTACCGACCGACGAGATCCATCGAAAGCCTTGACGACCAAAGGAGTGGGTTTCAACACCGTCTCTTTACAAGCCAACTTATCAAGAACCCTCTTGGGTAGAACATTCAGAGAAGACCCGGTGTCTACTAGCACTCTCGCTAAATTGTCCTCCTGACATTTCACCGATATATGTAAAGCACGATTATGGTTCGGACCCTCCTTCGGTAACTCTTCATTGCTGAAACTGAGGGTGTTACAGGCGGTCAAATTGGCAATCACACTATCAAACCGACTGGTGCTAATATCTTGATCCACATGTGCTTGAGTCAAAACCTTCTGCAAGGCCATCCTATGAGCGGGTGAATTCATTAACAGAGATAGAATTGAGATCTTGGAAGGAGTCTGATGAAGTTGATCGATAACTTTATAGTCACTTTTCTTGATGATCCTTAAAAATTCGGCATCTTCATCATTCGTGACGGCTCCTTTACCTTTGTCTTTGGCAGGCATCGGGGTACTAGTCGTTTCCTTAGGTGGGACCTCATTGGAATGGGGAGTATACACACGGCCACTGCGAGTCATCCTGCTTACCTCTGCGATATTGGTCACCGTGCCCTTAACCTCTTCATTTGGAATAACCTTCCCGGACTCCTTGTCAATCATCGTCATGTTATATTTCCAAGGCACAGCTTTAGGATCACTGAAAGGAAACGGACCTGGTCTTCGAATAACTATAGGCTTAGGCTGATTCACTTCAGGGATATACGACCTCGGTATATCGAACACGAGGTGGGCGGAGCCTGCCCCTGATAAATTAAACACTGGTACCTTACCCTTTGATTCAGGCTGATGGAAGACAGGCTCAACCACAGCGACTACATCCTTCTTGGCTTGGCTTGTAACTTGTAAAACACCCTCATTAATTAACGTCTGAACATCAATCTGAACCAACATGCAACCCTTAATACTGGCTTCACAACTTACGCATGCAACGTGGGAAGTATCTACCAAACCAGCTTCAAACAGTTTCGAGTGGAACATCTTGAGAGGAGTCTTAATCTGTTCAACGTCAAGGGCATAACCATCCCCCGAATCAACACTAACGGCATTGACACTCTCATGGTTAGGGAAAGGGTTCTTCTTTACATTTGGTTGAGGATCTTCAAATGACAAAATCTTCTTTTCCAATAGATCCCTGACAATGTTTTTGAGAGCATAACAATTCTCCAGATCATGACCAGGCGCACCCTCATGAAATAAACAATGAGCGGCGGCGTTGTAATTGGCGGGTAGAGGATTAGGAGGCGGACCCAAAGCCCGAGTAGTGATGAGACCTTGCTTGACCAAAGAGGGATACAACTCGGTAAAAGTCATTGGAATCGGCGGACAAGGTTTATACGTTCTCCTGTTCGGCATATTCTGGCGAGGAGCCGGACTCTTTGGCTGTTGAGGAGCAGGAGTATTGGGTGCCTGTAGGTAGTTGACAGGAGGCGGATAAACAGGAGGTTGTTGCATAGGTTGATACATGGGAACCTGTTGATTGAAAGAAGGTGTAATAGCTGCCACATAGGGTTGTTGAGCATATTGGACTGGGTACCCTTGAGGTTGAGCATAACCTTGCGGATGCCGATAAAAGCGTTCCCTTGGTCTACCAGAGGATATAGCATTAGTCTCACTCTCCTTCTTTTTCTGGGAGCTATACGGAGGTTTCTTCGGCTGATCCTTAGAAGCGCCATGATTATTTGTCATTTTACCACTCTTCATACCCAATTCAATCTTGACACCCACAGCAACGATGTCGGAGAAATTTGAAGTCACACTACCCACCATTCTCTCGTAAAATTCTGGACGGACCGTGTCGACAAACCAATCAGCTAACTCTTTCTCGGTCAAAGGAGGTTCTACCTGTGAAGCAGTCTCTCTCCACCTTTGGGCATACTCTTTGAATGACTCAGAATTCTTTTGTGACATACTCAGCAACTGTCTTCTGTCAGGAGCCAGATCCATATTGTACTTGTAGTGTTTGATGAAAGCGTCAGATAAATCTTGAAAGCTCTTAACGCGGGATTGGTCCAAATTTAAATACCACTTGGAAGAAGCACCCTTCAAACTGTCTTGGAAGCAATGAATCATCAGTTTATCATTCTCAACATGGGCAGCCATTTTGCGATAATACATGATCAAATGACTCTTAGGACAGGTGGCACCTTCATAACGATCGAAGTTCGGAGTTTTGAACTTCGGGGGAATAACCAAACCCGAGACCAAACAAACATCCCTTGCAGCGGTCCCAAAAATTTGATCACCCTCTACCTTTTTCAATCTCTGGACGATAGTGTTTACTTCCTCACGAAGCTTATCATGTTTCTCATAACCCTCAACATTCTCATCAAGATTATCAAAAACTGTCTCATTGAAGTACGGTTGCGCACGAGTGTGTACAACAGGTGGTGCAAAGATAGGAGCCCCCCTAGAAACTTCAGAAAACAAGGGCACGGCTTGCTGAACAGGTTGATTAATCGGAACAGTGGCTTGAGGAGGCACAAAACCGGGAGCAAGACCATAAGGCGGGTCCCTTGCTACGGTCACACTTGGTGAAGGGTCCACAGTAACGCCGGTAATCTCAGAAACAACAGTGGGCTGGGTATCCATCTTAGCATTCATGACATGTAACAATTCCATCATACGCCCCATACCCCCTCGAAGGTCTTCAAGTTCATTGCTAAGGCGATCAATCTCTTTTGCCTGATCCTCCATTCTTTTCCGAGTTTGAGCTCTGGTGTTGTATTGGTGCCGAGAACTCAGGGTGACGAAACTGGAAGGTGAGAGAACCGAGTGTGAGAAATCGGGAGACACATGCAATGCAAAAGTATGATGCTAAAATGTGAATGTAAATGAAGATTTCATGGAATTCAAAACATTTACTAATGTCGTGGGGTACCAAGGAAATCTTTTTCTTGTTTTTCATTTTATATTTTTTTATTTATTTATGGTATCCCGCGATATCCATTAATGATGTTTGAACTCCATGAAATACAATGCGATGAGATGCCTTATGGATGCAATGCATGAAAACACACAAAGTCCTAGGTTAAAGGCTTGCATGAGGTTCAAAGGCAAGTACCCTCCCCTGAAGTTAGATGGTTCATCCTGTCCTACAAAAGTAACCAGGTTCTAAGGGATCTCAATATCATTGATCCTTCACAAGGGTGGTTGTTCAGAAGGCAACTTACTTGCCAACCAAAACCCTCCAAGTTTAAGATCTCAATGAGCGTAGTATCGAGTGTCAACCAACTTCAGTCTGCACCAAAGCCGGTTACCTCACTACTTTCTAAAGGCCAAGATGAGTTAACTAGGGTTCTAAAAGTCAGTTAGTGCATTGACAACATATGGCAGCCTCAATATTATCCTCAACTTGACTTAAGGAATATAAGCACCAACCAAGAAGTCGCACTAACTATGGCCACCAGATCAACCGCATCGATATACGTCGTACAGTTTCCTTGGTCTATTGCCATTTACCTAAGGTACACTAGATCCGGGTGTAGGACTCATCTCACAGCACAAGGAACAGTCCCACAATCAAAGCACAAATATATACATGCAAATGAATAATCACAGATAGTAATAAATATGAACAAGTTAGGGATAACCCTCAAAAGTTAGGACTCCCCAGTGAAGTCGCCATTTTCTGTTGCGGTGGAAATAGGATCACAAACTATTAATGAGTTTGAATCGCAATTCAATTCACAACCGCTCTTTGATTTATCCGAAGGAAAAGGTCAAAAGAGGGAAAACCTATTTTTGCATTGTAAACACAACGCGGGGAAAGATCTAGGGTTCGGGGGTTGGTTAAATTTAGGGAAGGTATTAGCACCCTAAACTTCCGTAGTACTCTACGGGAACCTTTTGTTCAGATGTTTACTATTTTGCTTTATTCATTTGCTTAAGGTATATGTACAAAGGGATTAAAAGTGAGAAAAGAGACCTAGGGGGTTAATTCTAAGTTTACTCGGCAAGACATCGCATCTTGTGCCTACGTATCCTTACGGGAGTGGAATCAGAGTAATCGTAGTTCCCCTCAAAAGGGAGGTTAGAGACTTCTTGACTGTGGTCAAGGTCTCAAGGGGAATAAACGCATCTTAAGGACACGCTTACGTGGAGTGTAGAAACTCCAATCTCTACATTAAAATGTTATGTTGTAATTAGGGTTAGGTTAGGTTAAATTAGGGATTCCACGGCGGGAAACCCTACAATGAGCGCGGCGGCTCTTTGACCTAATGCTAGGGGTAAAATTGTAATCTTGCCTGCGGCGAGACATTTGTGAAAATTAGGATTTGTAGTTTGTAGTTTGTAGTTTGTAAGGGTTTGAAGTTGAGGACTATTGACACGGCGGTCAAAAGCTAGACCTAGTTCCTTCGGCAGTGTGTAGTGTGACTGGAATAATTGATGAATGCGTGAGATGATTGAATTGCAAACAGGGTATAAAGGCAGAAGTTAAAACCATACAAACAGAAATTTAAGGCCGAAATTTAAAGCGCGATTATTAGATTCGCGAGGTTACATATGAGAAGCAGTTACAATATAGTTATGAAATTCAAATAAGCCAAACACGCCATAAGAGCTGCAAATGATGAACACTGTTAATAAGCAAAATTAGACAGTAATTGGACAAGCCAGGAGAAAAAGTGTAATATTGAAGGTTTTTATGGTTTTTAAAGAAAAGATATTAATTAAAATTATAAAAGAAAAAATATAATGTTTAACCTTTAAAATATTTTAAACTTAATCTAAAAACTAACTTACATATTTTTAAAATGACCTTTAAATTATTTATTTGGAAAAAGTTTTTTATTATATATATATAAAAGCTTTATGTTATTTATTTTAATTTAAAAGAGTTTTTTTTTATTTATTTTTGAAAAAAGAACAATTTTAATTAAAAATTTTAACAAAATATAACTAAATAAAATAAAAAATAAAAAAAATAAAAATAAGAAAAAACCGGGTTGGGCTGAGTGATCAAACCCCAGACCCAACCCTCATAACCCACACCAAACTAACAACAAATCGCTGCTAGGGTTTCATGCCCCCCATTCGCGAACGGCGCTCTCTTCCTCTTCCTCTCGCCTTTCTTCTTTCTCGCTCCTCTGCATCTTCTTATTTCCTGAAACAAAACATGAAGCTCGTAATGAAATTCGTCCCATTGCTTACGTTTAAAGTGAAATCGGCCGATGATGGCGTGAGCTGAGGCCGGAGGGTGATTGTCCGTTGTTCTCCGTCGACGGCGCTGATGGTCGCTCCGTTTCGAATCCTTCGTGACCGATAATGGATGATACGCGGTGTATGTTGGGTGGTGTGTTTGAACGATGATGACGAGGGGTCCTTCGTCTGAGTTCGCGGCCGCTAGGGTTTTGTTCTTCGCCGTTTTTCGTCCCTCTCCGTCTAGGGTTTGCGATCTTCCTTTTTTTCTTTTCAGGTGGTATTTCCCCTTTTTATATACTCTTGTGGTTTCATGGGCTTTGTTTATGATTGAGACCCACATTCGAAATTTCAATCTGACATGATGAGGATTGGATTTGATTTACGTTTTTCCTGATACTTTGAGATTATTCCTCTTTTAGACGCGATTTATATTACTGCTGATTGGATTGGATTCTCTTTTGATATTTGCAGATGTGGATTTGATTTTCCTGATGGATTTTCAAACACGGCTTTTGCGATTTGCTTGCTGACTTCCCTTTTTGGGTTCACTTGATTGGATTCGTCTCGATTTGTTTGACACAACTGGATTTGTTTCGAAATGTTTTTATTCTGATTTGTTTTTGTTTCGTGGTAATTTACTAATTCGATTTTAACTCGGTTTTTTTTTAACTTTCAGGCCCCAACCGGATATCTATTTCCACTCTGATTTTGCATTGGATGTTTGGTTTCCTTTGGATCAGTTGGACATCTCATTTGGCTTCGATTAACTGGGTTATTTGTTTTGCTTCCATTCGAATTGCCTTGTGATAAACTGATTCACTTTTTCTCTGATACAGATTCACTTGTGAACTTGGGCTACAGATTTGGCTGTGATATGTAAACTGAGCCCTGATGCTTGTGTTTTGATTCCACGATAGTTGAACTGTCCCCTACTGATACCACTTTCACGTGTTAGCGACTCTCAGCTTTATTGGGTGCCCTTGAGTTTACACCTTGTGAATTATTTGGCTGAAACTTCTTCTCATCGATTGCCTCTCTAATGCACTCTTGTCCTTGATAAGCCGCGAACTTAGGGCTATGATGCTCTGACTGAGCCCCTACCTTGCTGTATTCGATTCTTCTTGTGTACCTCGAGCTTGGTTGTGACTGGTGCGATTTGTGTTCACCCTGTTCTCGTAGTCATTCATTTGGTGCTTTGTTTGATTGTTGAAACACTCTTTCTGACTGTTGATTAATGGTGGTTTGTCTTTTTTCTGATACAGCTTGTTACTCTGATTTCGGCCTTGCACATTCGTTTGCTGCATTGTCTGATTTTTCTTTTATGATACTTATGAGCTCATGTTGGTGCAGTTTGTGATTTCATCTGACTCAATTATGTCGCTTTTCATGATGTGAACTGTGTTGTGGAACTAAGTCTGTTTTGGTGTAATTGTGGCTTCAGAGCTGATGCAGTTTTGGGAATTCAGGTTTGGAAAAACTTGTGCTGTTTGTTGTGCGAGAAGAGGCTATGATGTTGTCCTCAACTGAGCCTCTGTGTTGGATAATTTTTCTTCGAACTTCTCTGGGTTTGTTCGTTTTTGAATTGAATTGCTTTGGCTCTAATGTTTATGAATTAGATTACTTCTTTCAACTTTGTACAGCTTATGATTTGTTTGTTGAACCTTGGGTGACAGATTTGCTTGACTTAGTTCTTTTCCCGCGCGTCTTTCGAACGACTGTTTGTGGCTGTGAGGTTTGTGGATTTGCTTATTTTTGAACTGAAATGAATGGGTTCCTATCTTTCTGAACATAAGCTTAGTTCCTCAATTCTCTGAGTTTAACTGATCTTTCTACTCTCTGATTTGGAACCAATAGGTGGCTGCGACTTTTAGGCTATGATGTTCACACTGAGCCTTGGATTCTGTACTTGAATTTTCAATGTGACTTGCTCATTTGGTTTATTACACTGCTGCTGATTGTGATTTGATGCTGAAACCGAGTTTATGCTGATGCGAATTCTGTCGTGGCTTATTTCCGTTCAGATTTGGCATTTGATTTTCACGGGCTCGCTTGTGTGGTTCAGAGTTGATACAGCTGTGAAATTTGGTTTACTTGATAGTGTCCCAAAAATTATTTACTTGATGGAATGGTGTTTTTAATTTGGCTTTGAATCGAATCCAATTACGGCAAATCAAATCAGTCCCACTTCTTTTACTCTCTCTTTCTCTCGGCTGTCCCGTAAATAAGAACATTAACTACCTGATCTGACGCCGATGGCGCGGATTGGTAACCGGGAGTAGGATGCGGCTTTAGTCGTGCCCTCTCGACACTCGATGATGATAATGTTCTGAGAGTGTCAAACAACTTCTAACCTCTTTCCCTGTTGTGTTTTGTTTATCTGTTCTTTTTCAGGTAACCGGGAGCTTCGCGACATGATTCAAAGGAAGGCCAATGAAGAACACTTAGAGTTTTTCTTTTTAGGACTTTGGGGCCTAGAATAGATATTCATTGTAACATGTAATCCTTTTGTAAATGAATGATTATCCATGAATAAAAATGTTCTTCCGATTCCATTGTGTTTTAATATTTATGAAATAAAATTCCAATAAATACTCATATTTACTTTCTCAACTGTAGATTGAAGTCTTCATGAATAATAAATCACAAGTTATTTAGATTCACTTTTAAGTCGTAACTCATGAGTACTTGTGGATAAAAAATCCCAAAATATCTAAAACTCACTTCTCCTTTGCCTAAACGATATCCCGTAACAAATCCAAACTAAAATCCTTTTGGTCACGTGATTTCTCAAACCATGTCTAACAACCTTCCTCTCATTTTCAATTCAATCTTAACTTGTTATGAGGGCCTAAGCCACTTGTCAAATGTCCTTGACATAATCAATACCTGCAAATAATTGTCTCAAGAATAATGTCTCATTTGTCCCAAAATTATGACATTTGCTCGAAATGACCAAAACGTCCCTGGGGTATTTCCTGCAAAACAAACACCTTCAGGTCTTGTCAGTGGTTAGCAAATGCGCAGATGATGTGATATGCGAAATGACCGACTAAATATGAGGGTAAAATTTGGGGTATTACAATGAGCGTCATCCAACAGTTGACATCCCCGATGGCATTGATGTCGTGCAATGTTTTCACCCTCTTTATGCTCAGTTGCGCGAGGATCTCTTGAACGACGGACTTGTATCCACCTTTTTTTTCGGTGCTCGCCAACTTTGAGAGGATGTCTACCCGAATGTTCTGCTCGTGAGGTACGTGTTGTAGTTCCGCGGAGTCGAAACTTTCTATCCCTTCCCTTATGAGGGCTAAGTACTCGGCCAGATTGTCGTTCTTCGCCTGGTATTCCCCTCGGACTTGCAAGGCGACGAGCTGGGAGTCTGTGAAGATTTTGATTTCCTTGGCTCCAAGGTCATCTGCTAGCCGGAGCCCGACCAAGAAGGCTTCATATTCTACCTAATTGTTGGTCGTTGGGAAGGCTAGTGTCAGGGAGACTTCCACGACCGTGCCCTCCTTGTTTTCGAGGATGATGCCTGCGCCGCTTCCCGAGGGGCTCGAGGCGCCATCGACGAAGATGGTCCACTTGTGAGCCCCCGTGGTTGATTCTGTTGCGGGGGTCATCTCGGTGACAAAGTCATCCAGGACTTGGGCCTTGAGGGATTTCATGCCTTCGTAGGAGATGTTGAACTCGGAGAGTTCTAGTGACCACTTCAGCATGCTTCCGACCATGTCGGGGCGGCCGAGCAGCTGCTTGATAGGTTGCTTGGTTCTGACTACGATGGTGTGGGCCAGGAAGTAGTGTTGGAGCCGTCTCGCCGCGTTGATGAGGGCCAGGGCGAGTTTCTCGATCTTTTGATACCTTACTTTCGGGCCGTGGAGGGCCTTGCTCGTGAAGTAGATCAGCTTCTTCCCTTAAGGGGTTTCTCGGATCAGTACGGCGCTTACAACCTCGTTCAACACTGCCAAGTATAAGTAGAGAGTTTCCCCGACTTTCAGCCTCGTTAAGACGTGCGGTTATGAGAGGACCAGCATGAGGTGGAGGAGGGCTTGTTCGCACTCCTCCGTCCATTCGAATGCGGCTTGCTTTCTCAGTAACTTAAAAAATGGGAGGGCGTGTGTCATACCCTAAATTTGCCCTTCTTTTTTGTAAATATTTTCGCATTTTCTATTTTGCATTTTTCACTTAATTTCATGCCGCTTAGACACGTGTACGCCCCCGATTGGGCGTTTCTCAAATCTTGACTATTTTGCCCAATAGGAGCGTGACACGTGGCCAAAGGGTATTTTTGTAAATTTTATTTCCATTTATATTTTCTCATTTATTTATTTATTTAATTTCTCCTTTTTTCTTTTTAAGTATAATATTTTGTACACATTTTATTTACATTTAAATTTTTTATTTAAATATTAAATAGATTTTTATTTAATAAGTTTCTAGAATTATATAGTTTTTAGATATTAAAGTTATTTTAGAGTTTTAATAGAATTTTTATTTCTTTGTTTAGTATAATTTTTAGAAATAGTTTATTTTTAGAATATAGATTTTTTAGAAAATAGTTTAGAATATTTTATTTTTAAATAGAGTTTTTATAGATTTAGTTTTAAATAGACTTTTTTATTTATTATTATTATCAGATTTTTATTTATAGTTATTAGAATGGTTTTTTTAACAGTCTTTTGTTTAATAATTAAAGTCAGCAGTAATCATTATTTAATCATCATTATCAGCATTTTAATTAAGATTAACTTAATCAACCAAGCTGCCACGTGTCAGAACAGTGAGTATAAAACTCACTGTTCATCATCCCCCACACGGATAACCCTAAACCCGAGGGGAACCAGCCGCCACCCTCGATCCAACAACCCAGAAACCTGTTTCCTTCCTCTTTCCCCAAACGGAACCCCATTTCCTTTCCTTCTCCTCCATTTTCTGCTCACCTTCTTCAACCGCGATTCACAACACCACAATAACTTTCTTCAGACCAACAATCATCACCATCATCAGCCCATCGACAACCTCTCCCAAATTTCCGTAAACCACCTTCAACTTTTATCGTGAAAATTGCTTCAAATTGCAAATTGCCAACCCAGATTTCATGACCTCTTCCGCAAATTGCTTCAAATCGAACCATCACCGTAAATCACCGGCAAACCGTTTTCGAACCCCTCTTCTGTTTTGAAGCAGCGTCATAAAACCCCCTTCAAAGAACAAAACCCAAAACAACATAAAAACCTCCAACCTTCCGAAAACCCCAAACCTTAACTTTCTCACAGACTTCATCATCCAAACTCATCCCTATCTCCATCAAACACCATCGAGCAACATCAAACTCACTCTTCCCTTCTTCACCAAAAGTTCAAACCCATTTCTACAACAATCATCAAATTTCCCCATTAAACTTCACTATCACTCTAAACCCACAACCGTGATCCATTTCAACCAACATCCGCCATCATCAGTAACCGCTGCCACAACCATGACAACCTCGTCAACAACAATCCCTCAAGCGGATAAATGGTGAAATTAGTTATAGTCTTCTCGCCAGGATGCAAGTGGAATATCTGAGCATGTTCTTGGAACCCACACGGCCATGAATTTGTAAGAAGTTCACGCATCTGATTCCACAGAAGCGTTGGCGCAACAAATGCCAAAGTGAGGCGTTTTTTATCAGATTCAGTTCTTATTTTTATTTTATTTTTTGCTGATGGATTGATTTGGGCCAAGGGTTTGTTATACCCACTCTCCACTCTTTTCATATTCCGCACCCACAAATCTGTATAAACCCCTTTCTTTTTATTTACTCTTTTTTTAATGTAGATTATTTTTTTAATATGTATATATTAACAGTTAAGAGTTTAATATATTTTTCTTATACTGTTAAGATTTTTTTTTTAGATTTTCCTTTTATTTTATAAATTAGTTTTAAATTTTCTTTAATTAATTTTTGAGGGTTTATTTTTTATGATATTTATATATATTAGTCTTTTTTTAAAATATTTAGTTTTCAGATTTATGTATATATATTTTCAAATATAACTCTTTTAGAAAATTGTGTAAAATAGATTCTTTTTGATTTAATTTTTAGAACTTAAACATGTTTTCTTAGAAGTTAGATCTTAGCATTTTCATTTTTGTTTGAGGATTTATTTCCTCGTTTTGGTCGATGACAAGACCTTTGTCGTTTATCCGTCAAATTGTTGACGAGAAATGATAGATCCGAGACCGCTCTCTTTCGTTTTCTATTTTCAACTTAATTTCGATTCTTTATTTCATTTCATTTGCTTAGGTCGATGACAAGACCTCCGTAAACCGTTATTAATCAAATTGTTGATGGATAATGTTGGATCCGAGACCTCTCTCTCTCCTCATTTCTTTTCCGATTCAATTTCATTTTGACTATTTGGATCGATGAAGTCTTGTATCCGTAGGCGTCGGATTTATCGGAGTTGATAACCTTCCCGATTTCAAATCTATGGAAGATGACAATTTGGGTCATTTTCTTTACTTTGGTATCGCGATAGGCTACCTTTGATTAATCGACATTTTGTTTACGGTTAAGACGAGATCCTATTCTTTTATGTCCTGATTTAATCCACTAACCAATTGACCACTAACTTTAGTTTATGTCAAATATGCAACTGCTTTTATTTTTCTGTCAAATATTAACTGTTTTAAATTCAGTCATTATATTCTTGTACATATTATTGTTATATTTTGTACATATTGTTATATCTTATAAATATTAAAATACACTTGTACATTCCTTCAACACACCTAATAAATATCGAAACCATAAAATTTAAATTGGTGGACGGTTTGGTTATCTGTATCTTGTATATATTTGTCTGCATCTCCTATCTCTTTGGCATCTTCTCGAAAACCTTTTCAATAAGGAATTGAGTTCTCTTTGTATTGAACTAAAGAGAGAGGATTGAGTGTAGAATTCTTCCTCTCTGAGTGTCAGGATGCTCACTGTAGTGTGGGTGGTCTCGATACTCGTCCTTCAATACGAAGACGCTTGTATTCATCACCCTTTTTTTTCTTGAAAACCTCGGTCCCACACCAAGTGCATTTTCAAAACACCTTTTCAATAAGGAATCGAGTTCTCTTTGTATTGAACTAAAGAGAGAGGATTGAGTGTAGACTTCTTCCTCTCCGAGTGTAAGGATGCTCACTGTAGTATGGGTGGATTTGATACTCGTCTTTCAATACAAAGACACTTGTATCTGTCACTCCTTCTCTCCTAAAACCTCGGTCCTGTATCGAGTGAATTTTCAAACCATTTTTCTCCTAAAACCTCGGTCCTGTACCGAGTGCATTTTCAAAAACACTTTCAATAAGAAAGTTGATTTCTTTTTGTATTGAACTAAAGAGAGAGGATTGAGTGTAGACTTCTTCCTCTCCGAGTATCAGGATATTCACTGTAGTATGGGTGGTCTCGATACTCGTCTTTCAATACGAAGACGCGCCTCTATCCACCACCTCTCTTTTCCATAGCTTCCTTTCATCACCTTTCTCTCCTAAAAACCTCGGTCTCGCACCGAGTGCATTTTCAAACTCTTTTCACAACAAAAACTTGAATGGTCGTGGATTGGTTAGGCGTAGGCCTTCTCCTATCCTGAGTGCTTGACATTTATCATAGGGTTTACAGTCGCAAAGCACTTACCATTAAAAACCAAAAATACTTTTAATAAGAGTATGCATTTCTCTTTGTGTTGAACAAAAGAGAGAGAGGATTGAGTGTAGACTTCTTCCTCTCCGAGTATCAGGATACTCACTGTAGTGTGTGTGGTCTTGATATTCATCTTTCGATACGAAGACGCTACGTTCACCACACCATTTTCATAACAAAAACTTTGAGATAAAGAATTGGGTACTACCCGCAAGGGGTTACTATCCAAGGACTTATTTCATCCCTAAAAAACACTTCCACCAATCAAACGTGACTTCTTGCCTCGCATGGCGAAAACCAACCTTTCAAAAAGGATATGTTACGTCCGTTCTACCGCAAACAGGTAACGCCTAAGTCTCCAAACGAGCGAGCAACAATGCACATAAACTGCTAAAATGCGCACGATAGCATCATTCACAAAAACACTGGTTACCCGTTTCACGAACTACGTTGCTGTGATTTCTCATGAATGTTGAGAATACGTAGGCACAAGACGACAATGTCTTGGCGAGCACCCTTTTCTCTTTTCCACCATTTTCCCAGAAGGACATGCTATGTCCGTTCTACCGCAAACAGGTAACGCCTATGTCTCCAACAAGCGAGCAGTAATACACCTAAACCACTAGAATGCACACGTTAGCATCATCTACCAGAACTCACCCGCAAACCATAGGCCGAACTACGGCTGCTATGATTCTTTACTTCTTTTGAGTAAAGATACGTAGGCACAAGGGCCACAATCCTTGCCGAGCACATTCCCCCATATATCTGTAGTTCCCCGAACTACGTCGACTTTGACTTTCTCATATCTATTGAGAATACATAGGCCTAGGACCGCAAAGTCCTACCGAGTATGTTCTCTCTCTTCTTCCCCGTTACCTCTCTTTCCCCTGTTTCTACTCCTTCTCTCTCCTCTAGGAACACATATAGAAAGCAATATTTTAGCAAATACCTTCACACATACGACAAACAAATGGTTCCCATCGAGTCTGAAGGATGCGAGGGGTGCTAATACCTTCCCTTCGCATAACCGGCTTCAGAACCCGTTCTTTGGTCGCGAGACCATCTTATCTGTTTCTTTCTTAAGGTTTTCTCGATATTTTCCTTTCCCCTCCATGGGATAAATAAAGTTCGGTGGTGACTCTTCTTTCTTTCTTTTCGCCTCCCTGTCGTTGTATTTTTCGAGTAGTGACAGCGGGTTGTACGGACTTGGTGACAAAGTGGGATAATGACGTGAGCATCCCGTTGAGGGACTGTATCGATTTCTTCGTGCTCGACGTTGCGAGCTCGAAAAAGGCCTGCCACTTGCCTGGGTTTGCCTCGATCCCCCGTTCGGTCAGATAGAATCCGAGGAACTTCCCTGCTCGTACTCCGAAAGTATATTTCTCCGGATTGAACCGCATTCTGCATTTCTTCGCCGTCTCGAAGACTTTCCTGAGGTGCGCCATATGATCGACCTCCATGTAGGACTTGACAATCATGTCGTCCATGTAGACCTCGAGCATGTCGCTGATTTCTCCTCAGAAGACTTTGTTTATCATCCGTTGGTAGGTGGCGTCAGTGTTTTTTAGGCCGAAGGGCATTACGTTGGAGTAGTAGTTGCCCGACTCGGTCATAAATGCCGTGCTCTATTTGTTGGCCTCGGCCATGGGTATTTGGTTGTACCCCGAGTACGCGTCCATGAAGTACAGTAGTTTGAAGCCCGCCGAGTTGTCGACGATCTTGTCGATGTTAAGGAGGGGATAGGCGTCCTTAGGACATGCCCGGCTGAGATCTGCGTAGTCAACGCACATCCTCCATTTTCCATTATTTTTCTTAACTAGTACAACGTTGGACAGCCAGGTTGAATACCGGGCTTCCGAAATGAAATTTGCCTCTAGTAGGTCTTTTATAGCTTTTTCAGCCGCCGCTGACTTTTCGGGGGATTGCCTACGCCTACGTTGTACTACGGCCCTAGCGGCCGGGTTGACGGAGAGCTGGTAGCAGGCAACCTCAGGGTCGAGTCCGGTCATCTCTGCGGCGATCTAGGCAAAGAGGTCGGAATTCTCACGGAGGCAGGCCTTCAGCTGCTTCCTTGCCAGGTCGGGCAGCCCCGTCCCAATCTTCACGGTCTTCGTTGTGTCTGCCCCGAGGGTCACAATCTCAAAGTCCTCATCTGGGATGGGGCGCGTTGGGTGGAAAGGCTGCTCGTTAGTGGTTGGTAGGGTGTCGCTGGCTTTGTCCTCGTGGTCGGGCTCTTCGGTGAAACGGCAGTCGAGGTCCACGGCGTCGACGTGATCCTTCGGTTTAACCTCCCGAACAGGGGGTGGCTTATTTGCTTTGGTCGCGGAACTAATTATGCTAAATCCTTTCATCACTGCATCGAAGCACCGACAAGCAGCTTCGATATCCCCGTTGAGGGTAACGACGGCTCCCAGCCTGGTGTAGTACTTCGTCTTTAGATGGACGGTCGACGACACTGCGGTAAGTTCAGCCATCGTTGTCCTGTCTAGGATGCTGTTATACAGAGATGGGCATTCGACGACCAGAAAATGGACGTTGATTTACCTGTCCGTTTCCTTTTCCACGAATGTGACCTTGAGCTCCACGTATCCCCATGGCCTCGTAGTTGTCCCGTTGAAGCCCTGGAGGTCAGAGCCCAGGTAGGGGGCCAAGTTGGTCTCGTCGAGCTGGAGCGTCAAGAAGAGGTGGGTGTACATGATGTCCACCGAGCTCCCTCCGTCGACCAGGATGTGTCGGACATCGAAGTTCGCCATTTGCGTCCGTATCAGAAGTGGGATGGCTGAGTTGGGGGCTCCCCCGGGGAGCTCTTCGAGATAGAAAGTGATCAGATTAGATCAACCTCGGAAAATGTCGAGCGTGCTCATCTTGCTGGAGTTGTTGCTCATTAGTTCATCGAACTTCCTCTTAACCGATCCAATTGAGAGCTTGCTCGGGGTACCTCCGGAAATGACCATTGCCCTAGGGAAGTATTCCCACTGGCTGGTGGGGCGCACGGGCTCCTCGGGCAGCTGAAGCTCGGCAGGGAGACCGAATTCCCTCAGGGTGAACCAGTCCTCAGGTCGACCTACGCTGAGGGCTACCTGTAGGCTGGAATCGTTGTTGGGAGGAGGAAGGTCCTTGACTTTCTTAGCCTCAGGCGCCTCCTGCCGCGGGGGGTCTCCTCCCTGGGTATACCTCTTCAGGTGCACGTCCTTGATCAGAATCTAGATTGTATCCTTCAAGTGGATGCAATCCTCTGTGACATGCCCGTGACTCCGATGGAAGCGGAAAATTTTCGATTTGTCCATGTTGGCTTTGTTGAGCGTCGGTTTTGGGAAGCGGACACCTCCCTGGACAAATTATGAATTGCCGCAATCAGCCAGTATGCCCTCGCGAGAAGCGACTAGTGCAGTGTATTCTGTGAAATGGCCAGCGGTGTAACACCCCATTTCTATACCCCAAATAATACAAATAATCATTTAGGCACGTATTCAAAATTTCATCAGAGTATATTTATAACATGGCATAAAAGGGGCATATCACATTATACAATAAATCAACCCATTCAACACCTGTTCATATATACAGATATGCAACAACGGAGCAACACCCACAAGAAAATATTTAGAATAAAAGCGGAATCATCTAAATATTTCATAATCTCCAAAACATGTATTTCTTATACATAAACATCATTCAAGTTGATTCACAACATCATCCATATATACAACAACAAATCACCAGCAGATACATACACGGATGTATCACAAAAGAATCAAAATAATCCCTATCTACCCGGTGCTACATATCAGAGCCGACCGACCAAAAAGGATGAAGCCACGCTTCACAAAATACCTCCAGCAATCTAATCTGCAATGCCTCATAGAGCATTTTAAACAGCAAAAGGGTGAGAAACGATATCATAATAAACAATGCACATAAACACACACACACACACACACACACACACACACACACACACACACACACACATATATATATATATATATATATATATATATATATATATATATATATATATATATATATATATATATATATATATCTTCAAGCATCTACATTATGCCAATCACACATTTCACATTAATTCAATAAACATACACAACATGTTTATTTCATCTCCAAATCACATAACATCTACATTCATGTTTATTTCACCATACATCATGCAAAGATGTCAACATGCAACTCATAGAGACCGACACACGGCTCTATGCAGATGCAAATGCGGTACCGACTCATTTTCAGCAGGTTCAATTGTAGAACCAAAAATAACCATCGCTCACACCCTAAATGGCACACGAGGTCCACCCATTGCTCACACCCCACCTGGGCACACATTGTGATTGCTCACACCCCACATGGGCACACAATCCGATTGCTCACACCTCACTTAGGCACACAATCGTCAGCAGATTCTACACGGAATCAATCAACACAAGAATGTATACCATAATTACTCACATGCAAAATGACTCTATACACTTCTTGAAATGCACACATATATAATGTTCTCATGGATTATTCATCTCATTCAATTACATACAACGTCATACATCGCAATGTATATTACATGACATATTCGTCACACATCTCAATTATCATGCATTTTTAATCAATTTAAATAATGCACATATTTGCCCAAACGGCCACAATTCATAATCTAGGATTCACGTCATACGGCTACCCACAACACATCACAAACTAGCATACAAGCTACTCAATCAAAGAGAGGCTGATCGCAACCGAAACCCCCAAGCCAAAACAGCACGAAGCAACAGGAAAACCCATCCTGCTACGTTCGCTACACGCTTGCCTAGCGAGCTCCTAGCGAGTACTCGCTACTTGTTCGCCTAGCGAACAAGCACGCGAAGGCAAACAGAAGCCTCTGACTTCGTTCGCTACCTCGCTCGCTCAGCGAACTCCTAGCGAACCTTCGCTACCCCCATTCTCTACCAGCGAACACCACCACATGCATTCTGCCCAAGTCTGGGACCATTCGCTACGCACTCGCCTAGCGAGCTGCTAGCGAGTGCTCGCGACCTGCTCGCCTAGCGAGATGCTAGTGAGCGTCTGCGAACTGCTCAAAACCAGACTGTTCAGCGTTCAAACACCCGATGAAATCACCCGATAAATTCCAACTTGTTCCCAGTAGTCTTAGTCTAACATATATCGACTAATCTATAACATCCAATCATGATTCTAACCGTTCAACAACGATTTCTATCGATTAATCCAATTTCGACCTAAAATGGAAAATGAGTAAAAATCACCAACAATCCAAAATCTATCCAACAAAAGCATACATGATCATACACATTGATAGAATAACAAAGTTTCACACCCTTACCCGATCAATCGAAAGCTTTGGTGATGATTCTTGGTTGTTCTAGGTTTTGCTCCACTTTGTTGCACCCCAAAATTTGCCCAACCTTTTTATCACTTGGTTTATGTTTCACTGCATAGCATAGCATTGTTCTAGCATTGTTCTAACATTTGCATAGCATAGCATCATCCATTTAGCAGGGGATCAAATGTGGTTTATGTCAAGAGGAGCCTAGCCAGAGGATTATTCAAGCTTGAGAAGTCACCAAGGTCATCATGAAGAGGGTTGAGTCCTTAAGATGTTTGTTTGCTTGTATGGGGTTCATCTCCTAACGTGGGAGTCATCTGAAGACCATCAGAGGGTTGTGAAGCCTTGGTCATGGATATGGTATGTGGATAGAGCTCACGGAGTGCCTAGAGGGCCATGGTAGAGCTTAATCAAGTGTTTGTAGCAAGTACAAGAGTCATAGTGGAAGTGGATGTCACGAGGGTTTCATCTGGTTAATCCTAGGTCAAGATGAGTAATTGAAGAGAGCCAAAGCCTACTTCTAGGTCATGGTATTAATGAAATGATGTGTTGAAGCATGTGAGATGTTGTTTCAAGAACAAATCAAGAAGAATCAAGAGTGGTTGAAGTTGCTAAGTCAGGGTTCCTAGGGTAAAATCCCCTGTTTAGTGCCAAAATTCTAAGCCATGTAAATCAAGATACAAGCCTCATATGACTTTGGGCCAAACATGAGACTAGTAGAGGATGTTCATACCTTTAATTTGAGTACTAGAAGTCATCCATATGATTTGTAGAACTCAAGTTATGAGCCAGAAAAGTTACAGGTCCTCTGATGCCTCTGAAATTTGTCTGTGAAAATCATCTGACTTCCAAGATATTTTTGACCTAGAAGGAAGTTTCATCTGACCCTTTGATAAACATGAAAGATGTTCCTCATGATCTTAGCTTTCCAAAAAGTTATAGAAGTCCTCATTCTAATTTGTGTAGCTCATGTTATAGGCTTTGCAAGGCAGGGGAATTTTGGGAAAGTGAGATTATAGGCCATTTTCAATTATAGGTCAAAATCTCCAACTTGCACACTTCAAATGAAGTTTTTTCCAACATTGAACTTGCTCAAAATTTGATTTTTAGGTCGGCCAAGTGTTCATGATGCATTGAATTGGTTCATGGCAAGAATAGGTTTGAAGTGGTTTGAACAAGAAGATTTAAAAAGGCATTAAATGGTGAAAAATTCAATTTAATTGATATGAGTCCAAAAAAATGCAAGTGAATACTCATTTTAATCAGAAATTGCATTTTAAGAAGAATATCATTAGTGGATTTTTCATTTGACCTATAATTCATGGGGCTTTAATGTGTTTCTTCACAAATAAGTTACACACCAAAAATCATTCACAAGGCTAAATTGAGAGCTCCTTTTGATTCAATCACATTCAAGGTGCATTGTGCAAGCTACTAGAAGCTTCCAGAGCAAGGAACTAAGGAAATTTCGTTTTCACCATTATTGGATTTTTGGAGAAAAAATGAATTTTTGGATATCATGGATTGGGCTTTCCATGGGCCTCTAGAACATTCCATTACACTCTATATAAACTCATAAATGAATTTTGATCAAGGTTGGTGCTCATTTGGTGAAGAACTCTGAGTTGGCATATCAAGTTTCAAGGAAGAAAGTGAGAAATCGAATTTGGATTCAAGGCAATTTCAAGAGCTATCAAGGATCCAATTACCTCCAGCAAGCTTCAACAAAGAATTCTGCACGTTTTGACACAAGAATTCAAGCTCCAACTACTCCAATTCGAAGCTCCAAAGCCGGTACGTAAACTTCAACTTTCCTATAGTTTTAGGATGAGTTTGATCAAAATAATCATGTGGTTAGGATCAGGAGGAATTGTAGATGAAATTAGGATCAAGAATTTGAGAATTAGAGACAATTTTAGGATGAGCATGATTTCTTGTTGGTGACATATCTCTCTGGTCGTGGAGTTTCAATGGAATTTAATGCCATATTCATGATCCTCATAGAATTTGCTGTGATTTTGGTTTAAAAATTATTCAAAACCGTTAAGATTTGATGAAGCCACCGGAAAAAAATTTCGTCCGGCCGGCCTTGTTACTGTTCGCGCGGGCTGTACTTTATTTCCAATGAAGACATAATCACCACCGTCCAATCGTGAGGAAGATGGAGACCAAGTCATCGCATCCTACAGCAACGGACGTGCCACGTACTCCCCTTCAAAACGCCATCGTTTTGATTAGTGACTTGTACCGGGCTTCTCAGCCATTCGCTGTTCACACCCCCATGCTTAAGGCCCAACGGATTAATGCCTAGGATTTTCGCTGACTGCACCCCCTGGCCCAATTCATGTTAATTCTTTTTTTTTTCTTTTTCTATTTTAATAGCTGTTTGGTTTTAATGCATTAAAAATAGTAAAACTAATCAAACAATTATGAGAATGTTTTCTATGATTCTTGAATGTCTTAGAAAATATTAGGAGCTGATTTTATATTTTTAGGATTTAGTGTGAATTAATTGTGATTTTTCTTTCATTCTAATGTCCATTAAAATTGCATATTGGACCTCTGATTTTGCTGAATTTTATATGGCCAATTGGTGATGAATTTGGATGATATTTTTTGCTGGATTGTAGATTAGAGATATATGATCCTCTGGAATTTTTCTCTTATTTTTAGGCAATGTTAGGTTCTGTTTTGAATCAAGAGAATTAGGCTTTTCATGTTTAGGTACCCCTATTAACACCTTGTAATTCATGAATTGTTTAGAGGCATTCCCATTAGAATTGACCCCTGGTTCTTCTACTATAGACGCATAACATGCTTAGGGTCCCCTATAAATAATCATAGAATTTTAGGATTAGATTTAGTATTTTAGATGGAATTAACAATTAGACTAGTCATAACATGCTTTCAACCTAGTCTTCCCATTTGATTAATTTCAATAATGATTTTTAGATCAAGATAAATTGTTCATTGCTTTTGGATGTTGTTATGTACATGATAAACCTCTGTTTGATTGATTGTGTTGATTTAATTTGGAGTTTTGAGTTCCTTTTGCATAGCTTTTTGTAGCTTTGTTTTAATTAGGGATTAAGGAGAGCCTTAGTGGTTTGCTTTCTTTCTTCAAATAAATATGGTTGGCTTCACTTGCCTTCCATCCTATCCTATGATGCAAAGTCCTCACTTGAAATCCCATCTCTCCTTTGGAGGGATGTATGGCATGTCATGATGAGTAGAACTTTTGAGGATACTTTTCACGGATGCATGGTTGAGTGCCATGATGGATACCTTTGGTGTACATCATGCTTCCCATCATCATACCTTCATCTTGTTGATTTCTTTCCTTGTTGGAGGTTGTTAAAGCTTGAAGATGGAGCATTATGTTCCTTCCCTTGAAGATGATGTGGACTTGAAGAACTGTTACAGACTGTAGGCGGGATTGCTGTCAGAGAGTGGCTTTGCTGTGAAGCTGTTGTTTTGCTTTCTTGACTGTCTGTTTTACTGGATTGCTTTGATGAATTGATGTGACTTAATTGGATTGTTGCATTAGTAATAGGCTTCATGTATATGATCATAGGCCTAAGAGCATCCTAAAGGTTGGGAGTAGCTCCCTTTGCTTGTCTGCATTATAGGTTGAGTTTCTCCCTCTGCTTGCTTTTTACTGTATGGCTTTGCTTGCTGGTATTTGGTAGAGCTCAGCTCCCTTGCCTGTTTGGTTTGTGGCCTTTATGCCTTGCTTGTTTAGAAGTTGAACTTGGCTCCTTCTGCTTGTGTGATGCATTGCATGCATTTTATTTACAATAATTCGTTTATAGTAATCTTTCTTGTACAGTTTTTTCTGTTTACTGTTGTTTCCATTGCCATGTTCCCCTAGGAACTCTGACTTCTCTTATTCAAGAGAAGTTATGATAGACATTAGGATTCTAACCATGCATGATAACATTAGTTAGCTTCCCTTCTAACCTCAACCATAGGACAAACATTGCATGACGACTATAGGATAGAGTCAGTTTCCCCTTAGTTGTGTCTTTCTCTTCTCATCTTCAAATACAGTTAAAACACTTAATAAAGGATAACACGGGTTGTGCGTTACGAGCCTTAAGCTACTTGAGAAAGAGTTATGGGAGGGTTTCCCTCACGTAACTTGAGTGTTTAGTGTGGTACTCTTTGGGTGACATGCGACGCATTCACTCTCAAGTCCAAGTCTTTAGTGCAACACGAGTTACAAACAGAACTCAATTCACTTCTTCCGTAAAAGACTTAAAAAACAAACGTCAAATCCTTTTTATCCTCTTGGACTTCTTAAATCAGGAAAACCCTTTTCTTAAAGGAAAGTTCGGCTAACTCCCGGTTCTACCGCAAACGGCAAACGCCTAAGTCTCCGTCAAGCGAGCTGCATACACCAAACTGCTGGAACCGTCTGTTAACCTTACTCGGATAAAAAATAAAAACCTGTGTTCTTCGTAGCCCGAACTACGTTTGCTCTGATCTTTCGCGCTGTGTGAAAGTACGTAGGCACAAGATGTGATATCTTGGCGAGCAACCTTCCTCCGTAGTTAGGCGAACTACATTGACTCTGATTTCTCGTTCCAGACAGGAATACGTAGGCATAGAACTGTTGTGTTCTGCCGAGTAATTTTCTTTTCTTTTCAGACCAGACCTTTAGCGTAGATAGATGTAACAAACCCGTCAGATAAACAACAAGCGTGGATCCCGTCGAGTACGACGGACGTGAGGGGTGCTAATACCTTCCCCTTGCGTAACCGACTCCCGAATCAAGACAATGGTTGCGACAACCTTGTCTTATACCCATTTCGTCAGGTTTTTCCGATCGTTTCCTTTCCCGTTCTGAGGGATAAATAACGAAAGGTGGCGACTCTTCTATCTTGTCGGCCTCCTTTTTCGCAGTAGCGACACACTTTTCTCTTAGGCGAACTACATTGACTCTGATTTCTCGTTCCAGACAGGAATACGTAGGCATAGAACTGTTGTGTTCTGCCGAGTAATTTTCTTTTCTTTTCAGACCAGACCTTTAGCGTAGATAGATGTAACAAACCTGTCACATAAACAACAAGCATGGATCCCGTCGAGTACGACGGACGTGAGGGGTGCTAATACCTTCCCCTTGCGTAACCGACTCCCGAATCCAGACAATGGTTGCGACAACCTTGTCTTATACCCATTTCGTCAGGTTTTTCCGATCGTTTCCTTTCCCGTTCTGAGGGATAAATAACGAAAGGTGGCGACTCTTCTGTCTTGTCGGCCTCCTTTTTCGCAGTAGCGACACACTTTTCTCTTCTCTTTCTCCTCTTTTCTTTCTCTTGTTTTTCTCCTTAATGTTTCTATCTTTCTCTTTTCTGTCTATATCTCATAATCTATTTTCTTTCCTCTCCAATTCTTTCCACACACTTACTAATTAATTCTCACAAAATAACCTCTCAACATTATCACTAATGCCCAAAATACCCTCCAACCTATTTTTACCCGAAACTCTCAAAATCGGTAAAAATAGCACAATATGCAACATAACATATTTAACACATAGATTCCACATTAAAATAATGACCAATCAAATAAATCAAATAAGGACTCAATAAGAATGGGAATTTCAGAATCGGGGCGTTACAACTCTCCCTCACTTAGAAATTTTCGTCCTCGAAAATATTACCTGATTCAAACAGCTCTGGATGCGACTCACGCATCTTACTCTCCAATTCCTAAGTCATATTGCCTTCCGCAGCACCTCCCCATGCTACTTTCACAAGCGCAATATCCTTGCCTCTTAGGTTCTTAACTTCATGGTCCAAAATCTTAACCGGTAAAACCTCAAACGACAGATTATCTCTTACTTCGACCTCATCCATATGAATCACATGTGACAGATCCGGAACATACTTCCGAAGTTGTGAAACATGGAACACATCATGCAAATTTGAAAGATTCGGAGGCAACGCCACACAATAAGCCACAACACCAACTCGTGCAATAATCTGATACGGACCAATAAAATAGAAGTCAACTTCTTCGACTTCAAAGCACGACCCACACCCGTAACCGGTGTAACTCTCAAAAACACATGGTCGCCTTCTTGAAACTCAAGATCCTTTCTTCTCTTGTCATGATAACTATTTTGCCTACTCTGAGAAGCTTTCATCTTCTCTCGAATAAAATTCACTTTCTCCGTCGTTTGTTGTACCATCTCCGGTCCAACTACCGACCTCTCTCCGGTTTCATGCCAACACAAGGGTGTTCGACATCTCCAACCATATAAAGCTTCAAATGGTGCCATACCAATACTCGAATGAAAACTATTGTTGTAAGTGAATTCAATCAACGCCAAATAACTATCCCAAACACCACCTTGCTCGAGCACACAAGCACGTAACAAGTCCTCCAATGATTGAATCGTCCTCTCGGTCTGACCATCCGTCTGCGGATGATAAGCCGAACTCAATCTCAACTTAGAACCCAAAGCCTTTTGCAAACTTTCCCAAAAAATCTCGAAGTAAATATAGGATCTCTATCCGATACAATACTCTTGGGAACTCCATGCAACTTCACAATAACACGAACATAAATCTCGGCTAACTTTTCCAAAGGATAACTAATATCAATCGGAATAAAGTGAGCAGATTTAGTAAGCCTGTCGACAATCACCCAAATAGTATTATGACCTCTTTGCGTATTTG
The DNA here is from genome assembly GCA_963859935.3 of Lathyrus sativus. Classification (NCBI taxonomy): domain Eukaryota; kingdom Viridiplantae; phylum Streptophyta; class Magnoliopsida; order Fabales; family Fabaceae; genus Lathyrus; species Lathyrus sativus. The sequence goes on from CAWUDS030002619.1 coordinate 31,498, forward strand.
GCAAACCCGTAACAAAATCCATCGATATACTATCCCATTTCCATTCCGGAATATCCAACGGTTGCATCAAACCACTAGGCTTCTGATGTTCCACCTTTGACTTCTGACAAGTCAAACACGAATACACAAACTAAGCTACATCTCTCTTCAATCCGGACCACCAAAAGATTTTCTTCAAATCTTGATACATTTTATTCGCTCCCGGATGAATACTTAAGTTACTCCGGTGTCCTTCCTCCAATATCATCTTTTTCAAATCCACATCGTCGGGAATACAAATACGACCACGAAATCTCAAAACTCCAAAATTATCAACCTTAAAGTCCTCATTCTCATTCATCATCAAATCCACAAACTTTAAGTCCAACTTTTGCTTTTCACAAACGGTAGCAAGGAAATCATTCGTAACATGCAACATACCAAGCTTCACACTACTCGGCGTCATCTCGCAAACCAAACTCAAATCTCTAAAATTCTCCAACAATTCCCATTCTCTTACCATCAATGTAGACATATGCACTAACTTCCGACTCAAAGCATCGGCCACCACATTTGCCTTACCCAGATGGTAATTCAAACCAAAGTCATAATCTTTCAAAAACTCTAACCACATTCTTTGCCTCATATTCAATTCCTTGTGATCAAATAAATACTTCAAACTCTTGTGGTCACTAAAAACTTCAAATCTTGCACCATAAAGATAATGCCTCCAAATTTTTAACACAAAGACCACGACCGCTAAATCCAAATCATGAGTAGGGTAATTCTTCTCATGCAATCTCAATTGCCTTGAAGCATAAGCTACAACCTTTCCATCTTGCATCAAAACACCACCCAAACCGGATAAAGAAGCATCACAATAAACCACAAACGGTTCCGTCGGGTTTGGCAAAATCACAACCGGCGCCGTTGTCAACCTTCTCTTTAGTTCAACAAAACTCTTCTCACAATCAATGTCCCAAATAAAAGCCTTTCCCTTACAAGTTAACTGGGTCAACGGAAGTGCCAACTTCGAAAACCCTTTGATAAACCTCCGATAATAACTGGCCAAGCCCAAAAAGCTTCGAATCTCCGTAACTGATTTAGGAGCTTCCCACTGCATTACCGCATCAATCTTGGACAGATCAACACTAATACCATTACCAGAAATAACATGCCCAAGGAAACTCACTTCCGATAACCAAAATTCACACTTTGACAGCTTAGCATACAATTGCTTCTCTTTCAAAACTTGCAACACAACCTTCAAATGCTCCTCATCCTCTTCCTGAGACTTAGAGTAAATGAAATTTTCGTCGATGAATACAACCATGAAACGATCCAACTGATCATGAAAAATACGATTCATGTATTCCATAAACACACCTGGCGCATTAGAAACTCCGAATGGCATCACTAAATATTTGTAATGTCCATACCGTGTCCTAAAAGCCGTCTTTTGAACATCTCCTTCCTTCACACGAATCTGGTGATAACCTGATCTCAAATCAATCTTACTAAAAACACGGGCACCAACCAATTGGTCCATCAAATCATCAATTCTAGGAAGCGGATACTTGTTCTTAATAGTCACCTTATTCAACTGCCGATAATCAATACACAACCGCATACTCCCATCTTTCTTCTTTACCAACAATACCGGTGCACCCCACGGAGAAACACTCGGCCTAACAAACCTCTTTTCTAATAAGTCATTCAATTGTTTCTTCAAATATACCAACTCCGATGCCGACATACGATACGGTGCCATCAAAATCGGTCTAGTACCCAGAACTAGATCAATCGAAAACTCAATTTCCCTCTCTGGCGGTACATCCTTAATGTCCTCCGGAAATACTTCTGGAAAGTCACATACCACTGGAACCATATCCAATTCAACCTTATCCTCCAAAGACAATGATGCAAAAAAACTGAACACTTGAGCCCCGTCCGCTAAAAGTCTCTTCAACTCTTTAGTGGATAGAAAACTCTCACTTTCATCATCTTCCAAAGAAGGAAACCTTACCAATTTGTGATAACAATCGATACAAACTCTATTATACTGCAACCAATTCATACCCAAAATCACATCTAATCCTTCTAATGGAAAACACACTAAATCCATAATAAAGTCCTTACCATACATGGTCAAAGGACAACTCAAACATTCCAAAGACGTAGTTACCAACCCCGAAGCGGGCATCTCAATAACCATATCACCACCACAAGAAGACAAACACAAATCCAAACGCTTAGCGCACTCAAAAGAAATGAACGAAAGAGTCGCCTCGGTATCAATAATAGCAACTAAAGGCATATTATTAATAAAGCATGTACCTTTAATCAACCGATCCACATTAGTAGTGTCTGAACCAGCTAATGCAAATACTTTCCCTTTTGTTGGAGCTTGCTTCGGTTTAGTACACCTTGTACTAATATGGCCAACTTCTCCACAATTATAACACTTTACCAAATTCCTTCTACAATCAGTCGCAGCATGACCCGTGCCTCCATAGTTAGCACACTTCATCACAACATTCTTACACTCAAAATATTTGTGCCCCATCGCACCACACTTATAGCACTTAATGGGACCCGAGCTTACACCTCTGGACCTCTTAACAAAGCTTTCCCTATGCTTGCCTTTGTCAGCAGGCGTCACATAAGGTCCACTCCTCACCGGTTGCTTCCCTCTCTTTTCATTCAAACTCTTATAGTGAGTAGAATGAGCTCTACTATCCTCTTCAAAAATTCTACAGCATTCGGTCAAATCCGAAAATCTTCTAATCCTCTGATAACCCACCGCTTGCTTGATCTCAGGACGCAAGCCTTTCTCATACTTAATACACTTAGAAAATTCCACCGTCACCGCATCATAGTGAGGATGGAACTTCACCAATTCTATGAACTTAGTCGTGTAATCTACCGCGGACATATTCCCTTGTTTCAACTCCAGAAATTCCATTTCCTTCTTTCCCTTCACACTCCCAGGATAATACTTTCTCAAAAATTCAGTGCGGAATAAATCCCAAGTTATTTCCTCATCATCAACTTCAAGAATTTGTCTCATACCGATCCACCAGTCATCGGCTTCTTCTCGCAACATGTGAGATCCAAGTCTCACCTTGTTTCCTTCAGCAAAATTCATCACTCTAAAGATCCTCTCGACCTCCTTTAACCAAATCTGAGCACCGTCCGGATCAAACCTTCCTTTGAACACCGGCGACTGATTCTTTCTAAACTCATTATTGGCGTTCACATTCGGCGCACCCTGCACCGCTCTAGCCATTGCCTCCAATGCCGCAGCCATAGCATTGTCATTACGACCAGCCATATTCTGATTATTCCCAAAAACAACAACAAGGTTAAACAACAGTTCAACCAACAAAACAACG
>CAWUDS030002620.1:0-22500 GCA_963859935.3 Lathyrus sativus
ATTAAACTTTCTATATCTTTATTTCTTTTTCTGTTGCAGAATAATACAATTCTTTTTATTCTGCAACAGATTGAGTAATTTATTAATTAATCCGAATCCTCATAATGTTCATTTTTATCAATGATGATTGCGAAAAGTATCCTAAAATGAATGGGAAAAATTCACTTCAATGATGATTGTGACCTGTATTTTTAAATATATGGTAAAAAAATATAGGTCCAAGGGTAAATTGAGAAATATATTTTTTCTCATTTTTTGGATACCCTCCCAAGTTTTCGAGTAGGTGAAAATTCTCCTAATTTATGGCCTACCATACGATCTGTTATATAAATAGGTAAATGCTCTTTTCCATTATGGATAGCAATGGTATGCCCAATCATTGTAGGTATAATGGTAGATGTTCTGGACCAAGTTTTTATTAACTCCTTTTCTCCTTTTGTGTTAAGCTTCTTTATTTTTCTTAATAAATGATTGGCTACAAAAGGATTTTTTGTTCGTGAACGTGTCATAGTTAATTATTCCTCCTATAATAACTAAAAAAGTTAATTTTGTTCTCTTATATTTCCAATTCTAAAATATAGAATCTCTAAAAAAAGAAAATCCTATAATGTCCCAGTAAATTGCTATTTTCTTTTGTAAAGACGAAGAAACAAATTCTATTTTATCTACGCTTACGCTCGACTATTTACTACGGCGACGAAGAATCAAATTATCACTATATTGATTCGTTTTTCTAGTTCTTCTTCCAAGTGCAGGATAACCCCAAGGAGTTGAGGGTTTTTTTCTACCAATTGGGGCCCTCCCTTCACCACCCCCATGTGGATGGTCTACAGGGTTCATAACGACCCCTCTTACTACAGGACGCTTGCCTCGCCAACGTTTAGCTCCGGCTCTGCCCAAACTTTTCTGGTTTACCCCAACATTCCCTACTTGTCCAACTGTTGCTGAGCAGTTTTTGGATATCAAACGGACCTCGCCAGAAGGTAATTTTAATGTTGCTGATTTACCTTCTTTTGCAATCAGTTTCGCTACAGCACCCGCTGCTCTAGCTAATTGTCCACCCTTTCCAAGTGTTATTTCTATGTTATGTATGGCCGTGCCTAACGGCATATCGGTTGAAGTAGATTCTTATCAAAACCCCTTCCCAAACTGTACAAGCTTCTTCCAAAGCATACGGCTTTCTGGATGTAGATTCTAATATCTATACAGCTGCATCTTATATATCGTTTATTTCGTAGATTATAAATGACATAACGAAGTACCATACCACATGAGTGGATATATATTATACGAATCCAAATCTTCCGAATGACTCATGTTATGATCTTCTACATCCTAGGTCTTTCTGTTCCGTTCCTTCATCTGGCTTATGTTCTTCATGTAGCATTCAGACCGAATGACTCTATGAAATTACGTTGCTACTTACACCTAGTACGGGTAACGTAGGAGACATTTCTATTTTTTCCCGGGGGAATCCTTAGAATTACCACTGCTTCGCTTTCAATTTGTCCTTGACCATCAAATGAAATGTGAATAATCCGGATCTTCCCCTTATTTGTTTGAAACGAGGAGCGCTTCGTGTTCTGTCGGTGCTTGAAACAATTTTGTCTTCTCCATATTACTATATCTCTAGGGTCAATAATGGTATATTAGCAACTACTGAACTCAATCACTTGCTGCCGTTACTCTTCAGTTTTCTGTTGAAGTCTATCCTGTAGAGGTACTCCAATTGGATAAGAGATCGATTTCTAGGTTTCGCCATAAACCTAATTGGTTACTTCCAATTACGTAAATCAATAGTTCAAACCGCACTCAAAGGTAGGGCATTTCCCATTTTTATAGGAACTTCTGTACCATAAACAATGGTATCTCCAATTATAGCCCCTCTGGGGTGTAAAATATATCTTTTCTCACCATCCCCATAGTGTATGAGACAAATGTGTGCATTTCGATTAGGGTCATATTCTATAGTTATGATTCTACCATATATGTCTTTTTCATTGCGTCGAAAATCAATTTTACGGTATAGACGCTTATGACCTCCCCCTCTATGCCCTGCGGTAATAATTCCTCTGGCATTACGCCCTTTACAACAATGATGTTGTCCAGAAATCAAACGATTTCGTGAATTGGATTTCACTTGACTGTTTAAGGCTCCATTGCGTGTGCTCGGGCTCGAAGTTTTATGTATCGCCATGTTATTAATTGTTTAAGTTCTTTTCTTTCTAACTAAGAGGTGGAATAGAATAACCCGATTCTAAGGAATCGAATAAGCCGGTTCAAGCATAATGATCATACGTTTGTAATGCATTGTATGTCCCATAATAGGTCGCATTCTTCTACCGTTTCTTGGGAGTCCATCGTCCATTGATACAGATCAAATGTTATTATAACTATTCTAACATAATTGGATTGAATCGACCACACCTTTGTTATTGATGGATGATGAGATTCCATTGATATTGATACGGATCCAATCGTTTTTTTTTTGAAAAGAAGATAAAGAATGAATATAGTCAATATAATTCAGATAATCATGTAGCTGTATTTACAAATTTCATTCTGTAACAAAAATCGAGTGGGGGATATTTCTATGGGGATGCATCCAGTAGGAATTGAACCCACGACTTCGCCAATTATGAGTTGGGTGCTTTAACCACTCAGCCATGGATGCTTCGAGGAAACCCTCCGACTTCATCACTAACCCAATTTCAATTGAAGTCAAATCTTTTGGATAAATCAATTTCTCCATGTATGTATCCTTTATCTAATACATACATAGAGAAATTGATTAAAGATAAGATAGATATATATCTATAGATTTCGACTTTTTTATTGATCACTCCTAATAGATATCAAATACATCTCTGCACAAATCGAATTGATATAGAAAGTATCAATTAGAATAAAAAAATGCGGATATAGTTGAATGGTATAATTTCTCTTTGCCAAGGAGAAGACGCGGGTTCAATTCCCGCTATCCGCCGTTACTTCTGTATTGAATAGTATATTTCTTTATATTATCAAATATATATATAAGTGAATTTCCATTTTTATCCAAAATGGTGCGGAGACAGGATTTGAACCCGTAACCTCAAGGTTATGAGCCTTGCGAGCTACCAAGTTGCTCCACTCCGCCATGCCATAAGAAGAACAATTGACAATTAATGGAAAACAGAGATTGAATTTGCCTGCCGCCCCTCCACCATATCTGTACAAATAGAATAAACCATTTATACGGAATGGTCAAGGGACCGTCCTATGATCGCAGATCATCAAAAAGAATAAAAAAATGAAGAGAATTTTTTATTCTTACCAACTCGATCTTGTTGCACCGGGCAACAAACATTGGTGAACCATTTCACGAAGTGCGTGTCTAGATAATCCAAAGTGTCGATAATTACCTCGTGATCTTCCAGTCGCAAAACAACGTCGATGAAGACGTGTAGGTGCACTATTACGCGGTAGTGCTTCGAACTTTGCCTTAATTTCCCATTTCTCACTTAACGACTGAGCTTTGCTCATTTCTTTTTTTGGAGATCGTCGAATCAAATGATATTTTTTTTCCAATTTTTGCCTCTTCTTCTCCCTGGCAATGCTACTTTTCTTTGCCATTATGATGATGATTCATTTCCTATTAGTATCAATGATAGAAATAAGTCGGATCCTAGATGTAGAAATAGAAGAAGCACCTTCTTCATACAAAGAGATTCAATTTTTGGAGATACAATAAAGAATGAAATTAACCAAATTTACCTGATGTAGAGGCAATCAAGAAAGCTGCATAAGTAAATATATAACCTACCGAAAAGTGGACTAATCCAACCAATCTTGCTTGGACAATCGAAAGAGCCACAGGTTTATCTCTCCATCGAATCAAATTCGCCAAAGGTGTGCGTTCATGAGCCCATGCTAAAGTTTCAATCAATTCCTGCCAATATCCGCGCCATGAGATTAAGAACATAAATCCAGTAGCCCAAACAAGATGTCCAAATAAGAACATCCACGCCCAGACTGATAAACTATTCATACCAAAGGGGTTATATCCATTGATAAGTTGTGAAGAATTTAACCATAGATAATCTCTTAACCATCCCATCAAATAGGTTGAAGATTCATTAAATTGTGAAACATTACCTTGCCATAATGTAATGTGCTTCCAATGCCAATAAAAAGTAACCCATCCAATGGTATTTAACATCCAGAAAACTGCCAAATAAAATGCGTCCCAAGCAGAAATATCACAAGTACCACCTCGTCCCGGACCGTCGCAAGGAAAACTATAACCAAAATCCTTTTTATCCGGCATTAACTTGGAACCACGTGCATCTAAAGCACCTTTTACTAAGATCAATGTAGTTGTATGTAAACCAAGAGCAATAGCATGATGAACCAAGAAGTCTCCAGGCCCGATTGTTAAGAATAGAGAATTACGATTCTCATTAATAGCATTTAACCAACCCGGCAACCATATGCTTCGCCCCGCATTGAGCGCCGGACTATTCGTTGAAGATAAAAGTACATCGAAACCATATGAAGTTTTACCGTGAGCAGATTGTATCCATTGGGCAAATATGGGTTCGATCAAGATTTGTTTCTCCGGAGTGCCAAAAGCAAGCATGACATCATTATGGACATAAAGTCCCAAAGTATGGAACCCCAGAAATAGGCTGGCCCAACTTAAATGGGATATGATAGCTTCTTTGTGCTCTAACATTCTTGCCAATACATTATCCTCATTCTGTTCGGGATTGTAATCTCTAATAAAAAAGATAGCTCCATGAGCAAAAGCCCCCGTCATAATAAATCCTGCAATGTATTGATGATGAGTATATAACGCAGCTTGAGTAGTAAAGTCTTGTGCTATAAACGCATAAGCAGGTAACGAATACATGTGTTGAGCTACCAAAGAAGTAATGACCCCTAACGAGGCTAGAGCAAGGCCTAATTGAAAATGAATTGAATTATTGATTGTGTCATAAAGACCCTTATGTCCACGCCCCAATCTACCCCCCGGAGGAATATGCGCTTCTAAAATATCTTTTATACTGTGCCCAATACCGAAGTTAGTTCTATACATATGACCAGCAATTAGAAAAAGAATTGCAATAGCTAAATGATGATGGGCCATATCGGTAAGCCATAAACTTTGCGTTTGAGGATGGAATCCCCCGAGAAGTGTTAGAATGGCAGTTCCCGCGCCTTGCGAAGTACTAAATAAATGATTACTAGAATCGGGGTTTTGAGCATAAAGATTCCACTGACCTGTAAAAAATGGCCCTAATCCTTGAGGATGAGGCAATACACTTAAGAAATTATTCCATCGAACATATTCTCCTCTGGATCCTGGAATAGCCACATGGACTAAATGCCCTGCCCAAGCTAAGGAACTGACTCCAAATAGTCCTGACAAATGATGATTGAGGCGGGATTCGGCATTTTTAAACCACGAAACGCTCGGTTTCCATTTCGGTTGTAGGTGTAACCAGCCCGCTAATAAGGATATGAAAGAAAGAAATAATAGAAAAATAGCTCCAGTATAAAGATCCTCATTAGTACGTAAACCAATTGTATACCACCACTGATAAACACCGGAATAGGCAATATTCACTGGGCCAAGCGCACCCCCTCGCGTAAAAGCTTCTACAGCCGGTTGACCAAAATGGGGATCCCAAATTGCATGAGCAATAGGTCTTACATGTAAAGGATCCTGTACCCATGCCTCAAAATTTCCTTGCCAAGCTACATGGAAGAGATTCCCGGAAGTCCACAGAAAAATGATTGCTAATTGTCCGAAATGAGAAGCAAAAATATTCTGATAAAGACGTTCCTCAGTAATATCATCATGACTCTCGAAGTCATGTGCGGTAGCAATACCAAACCAAATACGACGAGTAGTGGGGTCCTGAACTAAGCCTTGGCTAAACCTTGGAAATCTTAATGCCATAATGCTTTTCAAATCCTCCTAGCCATTATCCTACTGCAATAATTCTTGCTAAGAAGAATGCCCACGTTGTGGCAATTCCACCCAGAAGGTAATGTGTTACTCCTACAGCACGTCCCTGTACAATGCTTAAGGCTCTAGGCTGAGTAGCAGGAGCAACTTTTAATTTATTATGAGCCCAAACGATGGATTCAATAAGTTCTTGCCAATAACCACGCCCGCTGAATAGAAACATTAAACTAAAAGCCCATACAAAATGGGCGCCTAAGAAAAAAAGACCATATGCAGATAATGAGGAACCATAAGACTGAATTACCTGGGATGCCTGCGCCCATAAGAAATCGCGAAGCCACCCATTAATGGTAATCGAACTCTGCGCAAAGTTTCCTCCTGTGATATGAGTTATTACTCCTTGATCATTTATACTTCCCCAAACATCTGATTGCATTTTCCAACTGAAATGGAATATTACTACAGAAATTGCATTGTACATCCAAAATAATCCTAGGAAGACATGATCCCAAGCGGATACTTGGCATGTCCCCCCTCTTCCCGGGCCATCACAAGGGAACCGAAAACCAAGATTTGCTTTATCCGGTATCAAGCGTGAGCTACGAGCAAATAGAACACCTTTTAGGAGTATCAATACCGTCACATGAATTGTAAATGCATGAATATGATGTACCAAAAAATCTGCGGTTCCTAATGGAATAGGTAACAAAGCTACTTTGCCGCCCACTGCCACTAAATCACCACCGCCCCAAGTCAAACTGGTGCTTGTTGTTGCACCAGGGGCTGTTGTGCCAGGTGCTAAAGCATGGGTATTTTGTATCCATTGAGCAAAGACAGGTTGTAATTGTATAGCGGTATCTGAAAACATATCTTGAGGGCGCCCTAAAGCACTCATGGTATCATTATGAATATACAACCCAAAACTGTGAAAACCTAAAAATATACACACCCAGTTGAGATGTGATATGATTGCATCACGATGTCTAAGAACACGATCTAATAGATCGTTGTATCGAGTAGTTGGATCATAGTCTCTTACCATAAAAATGGCTGCATGTGCAGCAGCACCAACTATGAGAAAGCCCCCAATCCACATGTGATGTGTGAACAATGACAGTTGTGTACCATAATCAGTAGCTAGGTATGGATAAGGAGGCATAGCATACATATGGTGAGCTACAATAATGGTCAAAGAGCCTAACATAGCTAGGTTAATAGATAATTGAGCATGCCATGACGTTGTTAGGATCTCATATAGCCCTTTATGACCCTGGCCTGTAAATGGACCTTTATGGGCTTCTAAAATATCTTTTATACCATGACCAATACCCCAGTTAGTTCTATACATATGACCCGCAATGAGAAAAAGAATTGCAATAGCTAAATGATGATGTGCAATATCAGTAAGCCATAGACCACCAGTTAGTGGGTCTAATCCTCCACGAAAAGTAAGAAAGTCCGCATATTTTGACCAATTCAAGGTAAAAAATGGGGTTGCTCCCTCAGCAAAACTTGGATAAAGTTGAGCCAAAAGATCCCGATTCAAGATAAATTCATGAGGAAGTGGGATCTCTTTGGGATCTACTCCAGCATTTAGAAATTGGTTAATTGGTAAAGATACATGTACTTGATGCCCCGCCCAAGAAAGAGACCCAAGTCCTAGTAGACCTGCCAAATGGTGATTCAACATGGATTCTACATCTTGAAACCAAGCCAATTTTGGAGCAGCTTTGTGATAATGAAACCAACCAGCAAAAAGCATTAAGGCTGCAAAGACCAACGCACCGATTGCAGTACAATAGAGTTGTAATTCACTAGTTATTCCAGATGCTCGCCAAATCTGAAAAAAACCGGAGGTTATTTGTATTCCCCGGAAACCTCCCCCTACATCACCATTCAATATTTCTTGGCCTACTATTGGCCAAACCACCTGGGCACTAGGTCGAATGTGAGTAGGATCATTTAGCCATGCTTCATAATTTGAAAAACGAGCACCATGGAAATACATGCCACTCAGCCAAAGAAAGATAATGGAGAGTTGACCGAAATGAGCACTAAATACTTTTCGGGAAATCTCCTCTAAATCACTAGTATGGCTATCGAAATCATGAGCATCAGCATGTAGGTTCCAGATCCAAGTAGTAGTATCAGGTCCCTTAGCTATTGTTCTTGAGAAATGACCAGGTTTTGCCCATTGCTCGAAAGAAGTTTTTATGGGATCCCTATCTACCAAAATTTTGACTTTTGGTTCCGGCGAACGAATAATCATTGAGTCCTCCTCTTTCCGGACAACACATACAAAGAGACCCGCCAACATAAAACATAATTCGTGAACTTATGAGAAATGTTTATATTGAATATCTTTCTCTTCTATCTCCCATCTATTCCATATTTTCTTGAGTTATTCACTAGAACAATTAGGATCCGGAAGTGAATCCGGGGCAAGTGTTCGGATCCATTATGACATAGCAGTGAGGCGCTCAACGGACCCTTTTATTTGATTGATGGGGACAATAAACTATCAAAAATTCAATATATATAATGGATTTTCTATATATTTTATTCTCTATTAGAGAATAAAATATAGACAATAATATTTGAATTAGAATAAAAAAAAGAAAATAATAAAAAGACTGTTCTTATTCAAAACGCCCTGTGATCTTCAACCAATTCTGTGCCTCAATATAATTACCAGGGGTAAGGGCTATAGCTTGTTTCCAATATTCAGCAGCTTGATCAAACCAAGATTCTCCAATTTCAGAATCTCCCTGTCGAATGGCCTGTTCTCCGCGGTCGGAATAGGGGAGTAAAATCCTTCCCTTAGAACCGTACTTGAGAGTTTCCTGACTCATACGGCTCAACAGTCAATTCTTTTGATCTTCCATTTTTTCTGGAGTTAATAACAAGAAAAGAGGTTAATTACATGAGTTTAAAACTTGAATTTGGATTAATAATTCAATTGAATCCTTTGTTTTTAGTTTTATCTTTTCTCCTACCTTCTGAAGAAGAAGGCATCGACATTAATACTAACGCTCTTATTTGAATTTTCTCAAAGGTAACTATCTCGAGTTCATATATCATTTCATATATAATATATCTATTTCTATAGAATCTGTGAGAAAGACTTTTCTTCATAAGAAAAGACTTACTATCTTTGGGATCTGATACTACACCGCTGCTCAAAACCTTCGGGGATCAACTTTATTACATAAGTTGATTTCGAATCTATCATCATATAAGTAAGCAGTTCTGGTTGTATCGGCCAAAAACCTTGTTAATTGATCTTTACGGTGCTTCCTTTATCAATTAGATCTTTTATCCATAGAAAAAAGTATCTAGGCATATATATATTCTATTTCTTCATATTTTTACTTCTATGAATATGAAGTTTCTTTCTTTGCTACAGCTCATAAAAATCGTTGTTTCGAACGATATATATGTAGAAAGCCTATTTTTTTTGTCTAGTATTTATGACTATTAGTGGAGGTTCTTTTCTTTTTTCTTTCTATAGTGGAGATAGTCGCACGTAATGACAGATCACGGCCATATTGTTAAAAGCTTGAGGTAAGAAAGGGTTTCGTTCGAGTGCCCGAAAATAGTATTCCAAAGCTTTTGTATGTTCTCCGTTACTTGTGTGGATAAGGCCGATGTTATAAAGTATATAACTTCGATCATAGGGATCAATTTCCAGTCGCATCGCCTCATAATAATTCTGTAAAGCTTCCGCATAATTTCCTTCAGATTGAGCCGACATCCGTTACGGTCGTCATTCGGTTCAAAGAATCTCCGTTCCAGAACCGTACGTGAGATTGTCATCTCATACGGCTCCTCCTTTATGTGGATAATGAGAAACATCCATGGAATCAAAAAAGATTGCAATATTCTCATTATCAACTGAGCGGGACTAGTGTTTTTACACGAAATCTCTAGCCAACCTTTCTGTAAAGGATCTTTTATTAACATTTAGTAAGTTATTACTGGATAAATCAATCGTAACTTCAACAATTTATTTGTCCTCAACGCCGCTTAATTTCCCGGAATTAGTCACTTCAACAGTCTTTGATGGTTATATGGGTATCCAAAATACGAACGAGATGGATGTTTGTTGTCCCAACCATTCTAGTTAGTCCCGATCCCGATAAGAAAGGAAGGATTTTTTTTACAAATTTTTCTCCTGTTGTTGATTCCCTAGCGTAGTGCTTCTTCCCCCATGCCGCCTATTTGTACTAGTGGAGTAGGATTCACCTAACCCCATAAATAGGTATATATAGGTATAACCTTTCGCTTAATACTATAAACCTAAAATTGAAGCATATTGAGGCTGCATTAATCGGGAATACACGACAGAAGGGATTAATCGTTTTATTTCCAAACTTCACCTTCAGCAAGCGTCGGTTTTTTTTGATTTGTCTCTGAAGAATGTATCTTTCTCCTAAGACTGAGATCGGTAAAAAAAAAAAATAATCAAATCGCACCATCTCTGTAATAAGTGAATGCCTCTTTTTCTCCAGAAGTTGTGGGAATTATTCGTAATAAGATATTGGCTACAATGGTAAAGGTCTTATCAATAAAATTTCCATTTATCCGAGATCTAGTCATAGGTAGCAATCCATTCTATAATTTCATTTTTTATCGCGTGATAAAATAATTCCCCAAACAAAGGAATTGTACAATACAGTACGAAATAACGTAAAAATGGACTTATTAATCAAATTACTTTATTCTACGGTAGGCTTTGAAGTTGAAGTAGAATTTTTTTTTTTTTAGTTTCAATTGATTGTATTGTGTGCGCTTACGCAAATGGGATATAAATGCCTCACTATTCACTCGATTTAGGGACATAATCATTATGTAGGAGAGATGGCCGAGTGGTTCAAGGCGTAGCATTGGAACTGCTATGTAGGCTTTTTGTTTACCGAGGGTTCGAATCCCTCTCTTTCCGCACCCTTACCAAGTTCATCAATGTTACTGACGTCAATGTTTTAAATAATATATAGATAAAATTATTGCAACTTTTATATGCATTCTCTATTCCTAATTTGTTTCTGTAATATAGAAAATTGTGCATAAAGTGGGCAAGGAATAACAATTTTGCTACACCCACTTCTATACACGAATGGGGGGGGAAAATACTCGGATCAAAATTCTTGTTATTTTAACGAGGTTTAAGTCTGACGAGAATAATATTCTACAACCAGCAATTCATTAATTTTCAAACCAACCCATTTACTATCTATTATTTGATTGACTAATCCTTTATATTGGTCTGGATGAAGAGTCAAATGGGTTGGCACTCTTTTGCGGGGGGCTGATTTAAGAGAATTTTGAATTATAGTTCTCGATTTTTGTTCATCCTTGGCTGTAATAATATCTTTAGGTTTACAACGATAACTTGGTATATCTACTATACGACCATTAACTAAAACATGTCTGTGGTTAACTAATTGACGGGCTTCAGGAATAGTCGCAGCCATACCCAATCGAAAAAGTATGTTATCTAAGCGCATTTCTAGTAATTGGAGTAAAACCTGGCCGGTTGACCCTTTCGCTTTTCCAGCGATACGAACGTATTTAAGCAATTGTCGTTCTGTAAGACCATAATGAAAACGCAATTTTTGTTTTTCTTCTAAACGAATACGATATTGAGATTTTTTACTGGAGAGCGATTCTTCGCTTCCAACTCTTCTAACTGGAAGCTCTTTTCTGGTTAGTCCTGGTAAAGCCCCCAGACGGCGTATTTTTTTGAAACGAGGCCCTCTGTAACGTGACATAAACACTCCTTTTTAAAATGGAAAATCTCATAAAGAAAAATCAAAACTAAACTAAATGACAAATATGATATTATAAATGAAGTGAAATCTACTTCAAGTATTGTACTATTAAAGTATTGTACTACTGTAGTACAAAGAAGAATTAGAAGGATTCTATCAGTATCCGAATGGAATTCTATTCTATCGATATAGAAATAAAAAAGAAATAAAAAAAGCCGGCTATCGGAATCGAACCGATGACCCTCGCATTACAAATGCGATGCTCTAACCTCTGAGCTAAGCGGGCTCTCAGAACACAAATTGTGCATTTATCAGAATTCTTTCCTAAACTACTGGGATCCTAGTTATTAACTATTTCATATTAGCTCTTCATAACACAATTACTATATCATAACATAATCAAATAAATACAAAAAAAGATAGAATATCCCATATTTATTTGATATTCTAGTATATAGAATATGATACAAATCGGAATCATTTAAAAATACGAATCCAAATTATTTTCATTACCAATTACCTAGAATACTCTTTTTATCCATTTATCTAATAATTAATAATTTATCCAATATTTTTGGATCCATAAAAAAAGAATTGGATAAAAAATAATTTTCATCCATATCATATAGTAAGATTCTCTTTTTTTTTTTAGTTTTGAATTCCATTTTGGAATATTTGGATTCTTCCAATTTCTATTATTTATCTATTTCGATTATTAATAATTCATATTTATTATATGTATTTATCCCGATCCTTATTATTTTTATTTATATAATTTGAATTATGAAAAGTAGAATGGAATTCGATAGGAAGATTATTTCTATGTATATCTTCTTTATATATTCTTTAATATTCTAGAATACTTTCTATTTCATTCTATCTAGATTAATAGATAGAATATATCTATAGAAAATAGTAAAGAGTATATAGAATATTATCTTTAATATAAAAAAATATTACTATAAATAAATATTTTAAGATATATATAATATTCTTTCTTAATATTATTTTATTGAATTCAATAATGACTAATTAGATTACAGTTATTTATATTCAATAATGATTATGCATTAAGATGAAATATGTATAATGTATTTTATACATATAATATAAAAATATGGATTTATACATATCCATTTGAATTCTAAAAAATTGGATGGATTATCCAAAGAAATTGGATTGGATAAGTAATGAAAAATTAGATCCTTCTATTGAATTTCTAACTGAATATCGAAATCTAAATTAATAAATAGATTTTTATTATTTTCGTTATAAGGTCTGTATCGGTCTGCTCGAAGGAAAAAAAGAATCGAACGTTAGAGTATTCGAAATTCTATCAAAAAAGAATAGAAGGGGTACATCTAAAATAGAGATATATGTAGTATATATCTCTGTATATTGAATTGCGAATACAGAGATAATAGAATCATTTCTGATTCGAGTAAATACGGGTATCTGATATAGATGAAAGAAAATCTATCAACAAAAAACAAATAGAAGGAAATTTTAATTTTCCCAACCCAATATGGGAGTAGATTTCAACAAATAAATTCAACAGTTCCAGCATATAATTCTCAGAATACAAATGAAAAAACATCCTAATGCGATATGATATCAATCTCAAAGAAAAAACGGGGGATATGGCGAAATTGGTAGACGCTACGGACTTAATTGGATTGAGCCTTGGTATGGAAACTTACCAAGTGAAAACTTTCAAATTCAGCGAAACCCTGGAATTCAAAATGGGCAATCCTGAGCCAAATCCTTCTTTCCGAAAACAAATAAAAGTTCAGAAAGTGAAAATAAAAAAAGGATAGGTGCAGAGACTCAATGGAAGTTGTTCTAACAAATGGAGTTGACAACATTCAATTGATTAATGAAGATTTCTAACTTCTATTTGTAAATATTTGGATTCTATCACAATTGAAACATTAGAATCAAATCAATTACAACTGGAAGAAAAAATCAATGAATAGAATATTCATTGCTCAAATCAGTCACTCCAACATAATCTGATGGATCAGTTGAATAACTTATTAATCAGACGAGAATAAAGATAGAGTCCCATTCTACATGTCAATACCGACATCAATGAAATTTTGAGTAAGAGGAAAATCCGTCGACTTTAGAAATCGTGAGGGTTCAAGTCCCTCTATCCCCAAAAAATTTCCCTCCTATATTCTGGCCCTTTTTGGATTTACTTGACATAGACTCAAGTAATTTCTTAGATTTCGGATGGTGCGTCAAGAATGGTCGGGATAGCTCAGACGGTAGAGCAGAGGACTGAAAATCCTCGTGTCACCAGTTCAAATCTGGTTCCCGGCAACTCATTATGTATGAGTATCTATTCCCATATTTCTTTTGAAAAAAGGGAATAGATACATATTTATTAGTGGTCTTAATCATCCTACATAATTTATGTAGGCGTACGGCGATATGCTCTTTCTAGATGAAGAATGAATGGATGTATATTCTAGGGATCAAAAGGAAGTATGAAAATGAATGATTCAAGTTTGTTTTGATTTTTTCTGCGCTGCAATAACAATTGTTAATATTTCAATTGAAACAATATTCAAATGCTTCAATTAGTTGCTTGAAACACCAAGCAGAACTTTTTCAGTTCATCCTATTGGCTCGTCCGAAATCAGTATTGCTCCATCCCATTTTTGAATCTCAATGAATCCCTCTTATAATAAGAGAGGAATGAAACCTCTATTATTCTGACTAATCGATAAGTCAATGGACATACAGATATTTCTTTCTTTAATATCTGGGGTTGTCGAAGTTAAGATTACTTTCTTATTTTTCGCATTTAGTGAGCATCTTGTATTTCATAAAAATTAGGGGCGATATAATCTTTACGCAAAGGCCATCCTATCCAACTTTCGGGCATTAAAATACGTTTCAGACGCGGATGATTATCATAATAGATTCCTAACATATCATAAGATTCCCTTTCTTGAAAATCTGCACTTTTCCAAACCCAGAAAATAGAAGGAATTCTCGGATTTTGCCTTGGGGTAAATACTTTTATGCATACCTCTTCGGGTTGATCTAGACTATACTCTATTCTCGTAAGATGATAGACACTCGCTAATAGTCCTCCTGGTGCTACATCATAGGCACATTGGGAACGTAGATAATTGTAACCATATACATATAAAATAACAGCAATCGATGCCAATCCTCGGGCTTTATTTGTAAAGTCTCTATTCCTTGGTAATCAAAACCCAAAGATCTATGAACTATTCCGTGTTTGACTAGCCAAGCAGACAAATTACCTTGCATTTTTTGATTTCTCCCGAGTTTTTTATAAGATTGGTATAAGTATTTACCATTTATTTCCATTACAATGAAATTTTGTCAGATTGACTTGCTTGCTATTTCTTATTGTATTTTGTACAAAAGGATCCTGTTTAATTCACTTTTTCGTTCGTCGGAGGATACTTAATTTTTTTATATTTCCAAAATGTGTCCGAGGTTATCTCGGAAATAGATGATGGTTGATAGAATAATCCTTTATTAGAATTGCCGGTATGAGTACTGTGTCCAACATCAAATTTGTGGTTGGTAGTAAAACACCTACGTTGATAACTAATTGGATCTTCATAGATTTCTCGAGATATTTTCTTACGAAGTTTTGTTATAGCATCTATAACCGCTTCCGGTTTAGGTGGACAGCCCGGCAAATAGACATCCACAGGAATTAGCTTATCCACGCCCCGAACAGTACTATAAGAATCGGTACTGAACATACCTCCTGTAATTGTACAAGCTCCCATAGCAATAACATATTTTGGTTCGGGCATTTGCTCATATAATCGAACTAAAGAAGGAGCCATTTTCATAGTTACGGTGCCCGCTGTTAAAATGAGGTCTGCCTGCCTAGGACTAGAGCGTGGTACCAGTCCATAACGATCGAAGTCAAATCGCGATCCTATTAATGAAGCAAATTCAATGAAGCAACAACTAGTACCATAGAGAAGCGGCCATAAACTGGATAGTCTTGACCAATTTGAAAGATCATTTAATGTAGTAGAAATAACTGAATTTTTGGTTTTTTGATCAAGTAAGGGAAACTCAATGGAATTCATAACTGTCTCAATGTTTTGTTTAATTGTCTAAATATTCAAGAATTAAGACCATTCTAATGCTCCCTTTCGCCATGCATAAACTAAACCAACAATTAGGATAAGCACGAAGATGAAAGCTTCTATAAATACGGATACCCCTAATACATCAAAACTCATTGCCCATGGGTAAAGAAAGACTGTTTCAACATCAAAAACAACAAAAACGAGAGCAAACATATAATAACGGATTTCAAATTGTAACCAAGCATCGCCCATCGGTTCTATTCCAGATTCATAACTAGAAAGTTTTTCTGGCCCTTTCCTAATTGGAGCTAAAATTCCAGAAATTAGAAATGCCAAAATAGGAATAAAGATCGATATTATTAGAAATGTCCAAAAAATATCATATTCATAAAGCAAAAACATAAATGTACTCCTATGAATGTGGAAAATATACTGGATTCATATTAATTCTTAGTCGATTTGAATTTAAATTTCAAAATTATTAGATTCATTAATCTAAATAGAAATGCTTTGTATTTTATTAAGTTTACATTTTAAAAGTTGACATTATTTCTAGATTAGTATCTGAGTATACTAATACTAATATTAGTATATCATTAATCTATTCAAATAGAAATGAATTGATTCATTCTTTCGATTACAAAAAGTATTTCAACTATATTTATACTACTAGTATTACTAGTATGGAGTATTTAGTATTCCATATACTACTACTATACTAAATATAGTAGTATCGGTAGTACTATTAGGGCTATACGGACTCGAACCGTAGACCTTCTCGGTAAAACGGATCAAACTATTATTATTATCAAAATGATTTGAATTGTTTTAAAGACCCAACGTGCATTTTTTTTTTTTTGCATTGGGCTTTTTCATTAACTGATAGAAATATCAATTAGTCTACCATCTTTTTTCTTTACACAAAGAAAAAGGAAATGACTCCCTGTGCTCTGATTTCTTATTTAGATCAAAATCTAAGAGCACTACCAAAGTTTTTCAAAGAAGAAGGTTATTCTGACGTAGGTCTGCTTCTGGCCTGGATCAACTTAAGTTAAATGGACTCTCTATCAACCTACTTCAATAAAAATATCAAATAGGAAATGAAACTTCATACACCTTAAAGTTCATAAGATAGGAAGAAAAGATATTTTTTTGGAGGTCCCTAGCCTCATTGCCTAGCATTGAATAGATTTTAGTATTCACCTTATCAATATCTCATTATGGATTCCATTTGACGTCTAAATCCTTTGTCAGGCTATTGTTCTCTTAATTTTCTTTCTGGAGTAAGACATTGATTTATCAATTAAGATCAACTCTTTTAATTACATGATGGACTCCTATGAAAAAACATTGGCGCATGTGTAAACGAGGTGCTCTACCTAACTGAGCTATAGCCCTTGTGCTTTTGATACAGATTTGATCATATTCGATAAATAAATTCTTGTCAAGATAAATATTAAATTACATGATCCAATCTCTTTGATTTATATTGCGTTTGTATTATTTATAAATAATATAACATTTATAATCCATTGATCTGATCGAGAGCTACTTTTTTTATTTAGGATGATAAATGACCTACTTAACTCAGTGGTTAGAGTATTGCTTTCATACGGCAGGAGTCATTGGTTCAAATCCAATAGTAGGTAAGGTATTGGTAGAACTTAGTAGATACCATTGATTCCGGTATCTAATAAGTTTTTCTACTCACCATTTTTTTTTATTGTAATTTTCTATCTTTTTTCTATTTTTTGGCTGCACCAACTTGTTACGAGATCCTCTTGATAGGCTCTACGATAGCCTCGACTCGTGTCTTAGCTCGCGCGCGAGAGCTAGATTTGCTTCAATTGTTTGTCTCTTGCCTTCAGCCTTATTTAAGTTAGCTTCTGCTATTTTAAGAGTTTGTTGTGCTTCTTGTGGATTAATGTCACTAGCCCTTTCTGCATCAGGTACTAAAATAGTGATCTCATTATTGCCGATTCTAGCAAAACCACCCATCAGAGCCATCGTTAACCATCGGTCCTTAAGGCGTATTCTCAAAATACCTATATCTAAAGCTGTGGCAATAGGCACATGATTTTTTAATACCCCAATTTGTCCACTATTAGTAGATAAAATAATTTCTTTCACTTCTGAATCCCAAACAATTCGATTGGGGGTCAGTACACAAAGATGGAAAGTCATTTCTTGAATTTGTTCTCCATTTCTAAGTTAAGTTCGTAGCCTTCGCAGTAGCTTCATCGATATTACCCACCAAATAAAAGGCTTGTTCAGGAAGACTATCTAATTCTCCAGAAAGAATCAATTGAAATCCTCTAATTGTTTCTGCGAGACCAACATATTTCCCTGGGGAACCAGTAAATACTTCTGCTACGAAAAAAGGTTGTGATAAGAAACGTTCCATTTTTCGTGCTCTTGCTACGGTTAAGCGATCCTCTTCGGATACTTCGTCCAACCCAAGAATAGATATCATGTCCTGAAGTTCTTTGTAACGCTGTAACGTTTGTTTAACTCTTTGCGCAGTTTCATAATGTTCTTCACCGACGATCCGAGGTTGGAGCATGGTGGACGTTGAATCTAAAGGATCTACTGCTGGATAGATACCTTTGGCAGCTAATCCTCTTGATAGTACAGTAGTTGCATCCAAATGTGCAAATGTCGTGGCAGGAGCAGGATCGGTCAAATCGTCTGCAGGTACATAAACTGCTTGAATAGAAGTTATTGACCCTTCTTTGGTAGAAGTAATTCTTTCTTGTAAAGTACCCATTTCAGTACCCAGGGTCGGTTGATAACCCACAGCGGAAGGCATTCGGCCCAATAAGGCCGATACTTCGGATCCGGCTTGGACAAAACGGAAGATATTGTCGATAAATAGAAGGACGTCCTGCTCATTGACATCTCGGAAATATTCTGCCATAGTTAGGGCAGTTAAACCAACTCTCATACGAGCTCCGGGGGGTTCATTCATTTGACCATAGACTAAAGCGACTTTTGATTCCGCAATATTTTTTTCATTAATTACTCCGGATTCTTTCATTTCCATATAAAGATCATTTCCCTCACGAGTACGCTCACCTACTCCGCCAAATACAGATACACCTCCATGAGCTTTGGCAATGTTATTGATCAATTCCATAATGAGTACTGTTTTACCTACCCCAGCTCCACCGAAAAGTCCTATTTTTCCGCCACGGCGATAAGGAGCTAAAAGATCGACTACTTTAATTCCTGTTTCAAAAATGGATAATTGTGTATCTAACTGTATAAAGGCAGGCGCAGATCTATGAATAGGAGATGTTGTGCGAGTATCTACAGGACCCAAATTATCTATGGGTTCTCCAAGCACGTTGAAAATTCGACCTAGGGTTGCTCCGCCGACTGGAACACTTAGAGCAGCTCCTGTGTCAATCACTTCCATTCCTCTCTTTAGACCATCTGTAGCACTCATAGCTACAGCTCTAGCTCGATTATTTCCTAATAATCGCTGTACTTCACAAGTTACGCGAATTTGTTGGCCAACCGTATCTCGACCTTGAACTATCAGAGCGTTGTAAATATAAGGCATCTTCCCTGGTGGAAAAACTATATCGAGTACCGGACCGATTATTTGCGTAATACGCCCCAGATTTTTGTTTTCAAGTGCAGAAACCTCAGTATCAGAAGGGGGAGGATTTATTGTCATATTGAAAAATATCCTTTTTTTTTTTTGAAAAAAAAAAAAAAAAATTCAAATTAAGAAAAAAATGTTCGAGAACAACGCAAGTGGATTGGTTCATTATTTGAATATTTAATAACAAATGAAATGTATTAATTCATATTTAATAAAATATTTAATAATAAAAAAATATGGAATAATAAATGTAATTTAATAATCGATTTTCACCATCCAATCAATTCAATTGTTTTCAAATTTCAATGATTTAATTTTTAAGGTCAACCCAGTCATCCAGATTGTAGACAATACTATCTATATTATCTATGGAATTCCAACCTGAACTTTGTTTATGATTCTGTTTTTCTATCTCATTGGTCCTTATTTTTTATTTCCTCAGCATAGGATTTATACTGAGCATATTATTTCTTTTTACCGATTTTTCTTTTTATTGGGCAAATTCTGCCGATTTTGACATCTAGGATTTACATATACAACATATATCACTGTCAAGGTCAAGAGTATACTTTTTATTTATTATTTAGATTCGAAAATTATATTCCAAAATTCAAAAAAAAAATAAGAGATTCGAAAAAAAACGGTTGGGTTGCGCCATACATATGAAAGAGTATAGAATAATGATGTATTTGCCAAATCAAATATCATGGTCAAATTTAACAATGACCCATTCGGATTAATTGATAATATTAGTTGATGGATCATTTGTAAAAAGGTTTGATTAACTCTTAAGTTATGTCGAGTAGACCTTGTTGTTGCTATAATTCAATTCTTAATTCATGCGTTGTAGGGGGGGGGGATTTATGTCACCACAAACAGAAACTAAAGCAAAGGTTGGGTTCAAAGCTGGTGTTAAAGATTATAAATTGACTTATTATACTCCTGACTATCAAACCAAAGATACTGATATCTTGGCAGCATTCCGAGTAACTCCTCAACCTGGAGTTCCGCCTGAAGAAGCAGGTGCAGCGGTAGCTGCAGAATCTTCCACTGGTACATGGACAACTGTGTGGACCGATGGACTTACCAGCCTTGATCGTTATAAAGGACGCTGCTACGAGATCGAGCCTGTTCCTGGAGAAGATAATCAATTTATTGCTTATGTAGCTTATCCCTTAGACCTTTTTGAAGAAGGTTCTGTTACTAACATGTTTACCTCCATTGTAGGTAATGTATTTGGGTTCAAGGCCTTGCGCGCTCTACGTCTGGAAGATTTGCGAATCCCTAATGCTTATGTTAAAACTTTCCAAGGTCCTCCTCACGGAATCCAAGTTGAGAGAGATAAATTGAACAAGTATGGACGTCCCCTATTGGGATGTACTATAAAACCCAAATTGGGTTTATCAGCTAAGAATTATGGTAGAGCAGTTTATGAATGTCTCCGCGGGGGACTTGATTTTACCAAAGATGATGAAAATGTGAACTCCCAACCATTTATGCGTTGGAGAGACCGTTTCTTATTTTGTGCCGAAGCAATTTATAAATCACAGGCCGAAACAGGGGAAATCAAAGGACATTATTTGAATGCTACTGCGGGTACATGTGAAGAAATGCTAAAAAGAGCTGTATTTGCTAGAGAATTGGGCGTTCCTATCGTAATGCATGACTACTTAACAGGTGGATTCACTGCAAATACTACCCTGTCTCACTATTGCCGCGATAATGGTCTACTTCTTCATATCCACCGTGCAATGCATGCAGTTATCGATAGACAAAAAAATCATGGTATGCACTTTCGTGTATTAGCTAAAGCCTTACGTTTGTCTGGTGGAGATCATATTCACGCTGGTACTGTAGTAGGTAAACTTGAAGGAGAAAGGGAGATTACTTTAGGTTTTGTTGATTTACTACGTGATGATTATATTGAAAAAGATCGAAGTCGCGGTATTTATTTCACTCAGGATTGGGTTTCTTTACCAGGTGTTATCCCTGTTGCTTCAGGGGGTATTCACGTTTGGCATATGCCTGCTCTGACCGAGATATTTGGAGATGATTCTGTACTCCAATTCGGTGGAGGAACTTTAGGACACCCTTGGGGAAATGCACCTGGTGCCGTAGCGAATCGAGTAGCTCTGGAAGCATGTGTACAAGCTCGGAATGAGGGACGTGATCTTGCTCGCGAGGGTAATGCAATTATCCGTCAAGCTTGCAAATGGAGTCCTGAATTAGCTGCTGCTTGTGAAGTCTGGAAGGAAATCAAATTTGAATTCCCAGCAATGGATACTTTGTAATCCAGTAATAATAATTCGTTCTATTAATTTCCATTAAACTCGGCCCAATCTTTTACTAAAAGGATTGAGCCGAATACTGTACAGAATACTTGTTGTATCTATAAATGAATCCTATGGATCTTTCGGATTGATAGATTTTTTTCTAGTTCATTATTCTTTTTTGATTTGGAATATAATGAATTAAAATAGAAGTATTTTCTATTAATATTGACAACAGTGTATCAAACCAATATAATCCGATCGTGAATAAATGGATCGATTGACTCATGTCAGATAGGTTTTTTACTTCATCAAATGGTGGATTCGTTGTATTTTTTTTTTCTTTCATTGTAATTTAATGTCATTCATTGTAATTTAATGTAATATGTAACATAATATGTAACATTTGATTCTATTATTTATAGAATTGCATCTTTTTTTATTGCGATTGGATATAGACATTCTTGTTTGTAATTGGATTAGGGTTGCTAACTCAATGGTAGAGTACTCGGCTTTTAAGTGCGACTCCATTTTTTACACATTTCTATGAACTAATTGGTTCATCCCTACCATCGGTAGGGTTTGTAAGACCACGACTGATCCAGAAAGGAATGAATGGAAAAAGCAGCATGTCGTATCAACGGTGAATTCTAAAAATTTTTCATTCATATTTGATCCGACCAATATTTTTCTTTGAATTGTTGGCTCCGAACAAATGAATTCCGTTGGGTTTAATTAATAAAGGGATAGAGCTTAGCTGCTCCAATTATAGGGAAACAAAAAGCAACGAGCTTTC
>CAWUDS030002620.1:27500-35652 GCA_963859935.3 Lathyrus sativus
TGCTGTTAATCCTGCGGTGGAACAAGCTATTATTGCGAAAATTGGTGAATACAACCAACTATCATTAAGAATCTCATCCTTGGACCAAAAACAAGCAAAAGGTGGGATACCACAAAGAGAAAGTGTACCTATTAAAAAAGCCATTTTTGTAATTGGCGCATGTTTTGTTAAACCGCCCATAAGAACCATATTTTGACTTTTATCTGGAGAATATCCAACAATAGCTTCCATTGAATGAATAATGGATCCAGATCCTAAAAACAACAATGCTTTTGAATAAGCATGAGTAATCAAATGAAATAAAGCGGCTCGATAAGAGCCCATACCTAAAGCTAACATCATATAACCCAATTGAGACATTGTAGAATAGGCTAAATTTTTCTTAATATCTTTTTGAGCAATAGCGAAAGTAGCTCCTAATACTACTGTTATTATACCTATCAAAGCTATTCCAGTCATTATGGAGGGTATAACTATGAAAAGAGGAAGAAGTCGAGCTACAAGAAAAATTCCCGCTGCTACCATAGTCGCAGCATGTATAAGAGCAGAAATAGGAGTAGGACCTTCCATAGCATCTGGTAACCATACATGAAGAGGGAATTGGGCAGATTTTGCAACGGATCCGCAAAATAACAAGAGGGCACACAAAGTAACAAAAATAATATTTACCTCATTCTTATAAATTAAGTTATTGAATATTAGAAATAAATCCCTAAATTCCAAACTACCGGTTATCCAATAAAAACCTAAAATTCCTAATAAGAAACCAAAGTCCCCTACACGATTCGTTACAAACGCTTTTTGACAAGCATTTGCCGCAATAGGACGTGTGAACCAAAAACCTATTAATAGATAAGAACACATTCCAACCAATTCCCAAAAAATATAAACTTGTATCAAATTGGAACTAGTAACTAATCCTAACATTGAAGTATTAAAAAAACTCATATAAGTAAAAAATCTCAAATAGCCTTGATCATGAGACATGTAACTATCACTATAAATTAGAACCAGAATACCAACAGTAGTTATTAATATTGACATAATAGAACTAAGTGAATCGATCAAGTAGCCAAACTCTAAAGAAAGATCATTATTTATAGTCCAAGACCATACATATTGATAGATAGAACGATTCTCGATTTGATGAATCGATAAATCGATCGAAAAAATCATAACTATGGTTAACAATAAAATACTAGGAAAAGCCCACATACGGCGAATATTTTTTGTTCCCGTGGGAAAAAGTAGAAGTCCTACCCCTATTAAAATAGGAATTGGAAGAGGGATGAAAGGTATGATCCATGAAGATTGATGTGTATATTCCATACAAAAAAAAGAATAAAAAATATTTAGATTCTTTATGAATTTTGTTTCTTATTCGTTTGTTTTATCTCTTTTGTTTGTAAAGGGGTTCGGTTAATAAAAAAGTGGATATAGAAATAGAATTGGATATTCTTAATTGTTCTGAATCTTTGCACAATACAATGGTTGGTCCCAATATTGGAAAGTACAAAGTGAAAACCGGCCAATAAGAAAATTCCTAGTGAAAAAAAAGAGTATTTAAAGTAATATATTCATGAATCATCAATATTATCTATGAAAAATTTGGAAAAGGTTTATAATATTCAATGTTTTTACTTTACCTTTTGATCGAAAAAAAAGAAAGAGGGAATTCCGATAGATAAGACATACGGCTAATTGCAGAATAATTCGTGTTCATTTACAGAACAAATGTCTTTCACATCAAACTATAGCAACGAAAAAACTATACTACTTGTATGCCAGTTCCCAAAAAACGCACTTCTATATCAAAAAAAAAAATTCGTAAGAATTTTTGGAAAAAAAAAGGATATACGGCAGCATTGAAAGCCTTTTCATTAGCTGAATCTATTTTTACAGATAACTCAAAAAGTTTTCAAATAAAAATGTTGGACTGGAATACTATGAATTAGCTCTATTCAAAGAGTATTGTTTAATAGTAATTTTATACTAATTAATACTATTATGGAAGAGTAAACATCTATTTAGAATATATTAAATATTATTCTAGAATATATTCTATATTCTAATCATAATAGATATCTTTTCAACATAGGTCATCGAAAGGATCTCAAAGACCCACCAAAGCACGAAAGCCGGGATTTTTCACAAAATAGATTCCTATTCAAAGAGAGCATAACCGCATGGATAAGCTCACACTAACCCGTCAATTTAAGATCCAATTCGGTATTTTCTTTGGGAAATATTGGGAAGGAATTGGAATGTAATAATATGGATTCATACAAAAAAAAGGTTTTCTATTGATTGAAACAGTTGATTAGAAGATCATAATTGGATCCACATATGTTTGGTAAAAGTAAAAAGAATAATTTTCTCCTTTGAGAATAAAAAAACGAAAGTGTTCAATTCAAACATGAAAACGTGGCTGACTTCATTCGTTCTCGTTATTTTGTTGGGTTTGGGGGAAGAAGTGGAGATTATCGAACGAGGATAAAGGATCTAATTACGTCGAAAGAATTGAACGAGGAGCCGTATGCGGTGAAAATCTCATGTACGGTTCTGTAGAGTGGCAGTAAGGATGACTTATCTGTCAACTTTGACACTATTAACCCGAAAAAACCAAACTCTGCGTTACGTAAAGTTGCCAGAGTACGCTTAACCTCAGGATTTGTAATTACTGCTTATATACCTGGTATTGCCCATAATTTACAAGAACATTCTGTAGTCTTAGTAAGAGGGGGAAGGGTTAAGGATTTACCTGGTGTGAGATATCACATTGTTCGAGGACCCCTAGATGCTGGCGGAGTAAGGGATCGTCAACAAGGGCGTTCAAAATATGGAGCCAAAAAGCCAAAATAAATTATTATTTTAGCCCCATAAGTTAAGTTATAAAAAAATGGATTATTAAGCTCATGTCACGACGAGGTACTGCAGAAAAGAAAATCGAAAAATCCGATCCAATTTATCGTAATCGAGTAGTTAACAGGTTGATTAACCATATTATGAAACACGGAAAAAAATTATTGGCTTATCGAATTTTCTATCGAGCTATGAAAAGGATTCAACAAAAGACAGAAAAAAATCCACTATCCGTTTTACGTGAAGCAATACTTCAGGTAACTCCCAAGATAGTAGTAAAAGCGAGACGCGTGAGCGGATCGACTCATCAAGTTCCCATTGAAATAAAAAAGCCACAAGGAAGAGCACTTGCCATTCGTTGGTTAGTAGCGGCATCCCGAAAACGTCCGGGTCGAAATATGGCTTTCAAATTCAGTTCCGAATTAGTGGATGCTGTCAAGGGGCGTGGTGATGCCATACGCAAAAAGGAAGAGATTCAGAAAATGGCGGAAGCAAATAGAACTCGTGCACCTTTTCGTTAATCCATGAACAGGATCTATGGTCCATATACACACATGGACCTAAGGATCCATACATCAAAGGGTATTTTTTTGGAGATTCCATGTACTAATTCATGATTTGACATGTACAGAATGAAAATCTCATTCTCGAGTCTACGAGAATTTTTATGAAAGCCTTTCATTTGCTTATTTTCGATGGAAGTTTTCTTTTTCCGGAATTGATTCTAATTTTGGGCCTAATTCTTCTTCTGATGATCGATTCCACTTCGGATCAAAAAGAGATATCTTGGTTCTATTTTTTCTCTTCAACAAGTTTAGTAATGAGCATAATGGCGCTGTTGTTCCGATGGAGAGAAGAACCCATGATTCGTTTTTCGGGAAATTTCCAAACAAACAATTTTAACGAAATCTTTCAATTTCTTATTTTACTATCTTCAACTCTATGTATTCCTCTATCCGTAAAGTACATTGAATGTACAGAAATGGCTATAACAGAGTTTCTGTTATTTATATTAACCGCTACTCTAGGAGGAATGTTTTTATGCAGCGCTAACGATTTAATAACTATCTTTGTAGCTCTAGAATGTTTCAGTTTATGCTCCTATCTACTATCTGGATATACCAAGAAAGATGTAAGGTCTAATGAGGCTACTATGAAATATTTACTCATGGGTGGGGCAAGCTCTTCTATTCTGGTTCATGGTTTTTCTTGGCTATATGGTTCATCCGGGGGAGAAATGGAGCTTCAAGAAATAGTAAATGGTCTTATCAATACACAAATGTATAACTCTCCGGGAATTTCAATTGCGCTTATATTCATCACTGTAGGAATTGGGTTCAAGCTTTCCCCAGCCCCTTCTCATCAATGGACTCCTGACGTATATGAAGGAGTGTGGTTCGTTCGAGAAATTCCGACCGACTTCTCTATTTCTTTCTGAGATGTTTGGATTTTTCAAAACTCTATGGACATGCAGAAGAGATATGCTATTCCCACTCGGACCAAGACATAACTTTACTTGTTAAAATAACAATTAAGGTGAAGCAGAGTCAGGAACAACGAATCCCTTTATGAGAAAAAGATTCTTTTTGCAAGTTGGTTATTAGGGGTAGTTCCTACAAAGAATCATACTAAATGACGTATACAATACTTGAATTGTCGATGTAGATGCTACATAGTTGGTTCTCATCCTTCAGAGACTACGAGTATAATAGGAACATCCGTCAACAAAAGGATCACCCTAAGATGATCATCTCGTGGCTATTGAGAACGAATTAAATCAGATGGTTCTATTTCTCAATCTTTTTTTTCGACCTAGGTTCTGTAGGAGCAACTCATAAAGATTGAGAAAAATCCGTCATTCACAACCACTGATGAAGGATTCCTCGAAAAGTTCAGGATTACGAATCCTTTTTTGTTTGATGAAAAGTCCAAATACAATGGATTCGGTCTTATACATACGCGAGGAAGGAAATACTAAAAGAAAGAAGAAACAATCTTCTTCTTTCTTTTATCACTTAGGAGCCGTCCGAGATGAAAGTCTCATGCACGGTTTTGAATGAGAGAAAGAAGTGAGGAATCCTCTTTTCGACTCTGCCTCTCCCACTCCAGTCGTTGCTTTTCTTTCTGTTACTTCGAAAGTAGCTGCTTCAGCTTCAGCCACTCGAATTTTGGATATTTCTTTTTATTTCTCATCAAACCAATGGCATCTTCTTCTAGAAATCCTAGCTATTCTTAGCATGGTATTAGGGAATCTCATTGCTATTACGCAAACAAGCATGAAACGTATGCTTGCCTATTCGTCCATAGGTCAAATCGGATATGTAATTATTGGAATAATTGTTGGAGACTCAAATGGTGGATATGCAAGCATGATAACTTATATGTTGTTCTATATCTCCATGAATCTAGGAACTTTTGCTTGCATTGTGTTATTTAGTCTACGTACCGGAACTGATAACATTCGAGATTATGCAGGATTATACACGAAAGATCCTTTTTTGGCTCTCTCTTTAGCCCTATGTCTCTTATCCTTAGCAGGTCTTCCTCCACTAGCTGGTTTTTTCGGAAAACTTTCTTTATTCTGGTGTGGATGGCAAGCAGGCCGATATT
This sequence comes from Lathyrus sativus, assembly GCA_963859935.3. NCBI lineage: Eukaryota > Viridiplantae > Streptophyta > Magnoliopsida > Fabales > Fabaceae > Lathyrus > Lathyrus sativus. Next base: position 32,973 of record CAWUDS030002620.1, read on the forward strand.
TCTTGGTTTCAATAGGACTTCTTACAAGCGTTGTTTCGATCTACTATTATCTAAAAATAATTAAGTTATTAATGACTGGACGAAACCAAGAAATAACTCCTCACGTGCGAAATTATAGAAGATCTCCTGTAACATCAAATAATTCCATTGAAGTGAGTATGATTTTATGTGTGATAGCATCTACTATACTAGGAATATCAATGAACCCCATTATTAAAATGGCTCAGGATACTCTTTTTTAGCTTCTACAATTGATTGACCTCTTATATTACTAACTGAAATGAAAGAATTAGTGGATCTGTTCCACCAAAAATGGGAATGGGCTAAGGTTATGAACTTATAATTTATATATAATCTGATGAGCGAATCAATTCCATGATTCTAAGTTCATTCCATTTCGGATTAAAATGGAATAAGGAAGTTTTGTTTTTTACATATCTATCATTATTTGTGACCTTATATCAACCCTGATTACTCCTTTTAGCTTCGATTGAATCGAGAAATGAAATAGGTTTGATTGTCCCTTTCTTTATTTTGTTTGTAAATAAAAGAATATAAAATAAAAAGACATAGAATAATCAGAATTTTATTAAAAAAGTAAAGAAAACGCAAAATTAGAAAACCTATAGTAACATATAATAGTAACATATGAAACATCGAAATCACAATTCTAGATTAAAGAAAGAAACTTCAAAGTAAATGGATAAATGGAAGACATTTTTAATAGTAACATATAATAGTAACATATAAAATAATAAAAAAATATAAAATAAACATCGAAATAACAATTGTAAATAAAAACAAACTTAAAAGGGGGATAACTATGACTTTTAACTTTTTTATACGAAATTCCTTAGTGGGTTTCTGCCTTAGGATACTGAATTCAACCGTTGTGATCGGACTCTATTATGGATTTCTTACTACAGCCTGCATAGGACCGTCTTATCTCTTCCTTATTCGAGCCCGGGTTATGGAAAAAGGTTCCGAGACGGAAATAGCAGCAACAAGCGGGTTTCTTACGGGACGCGTCATGATGTTCATATCGATCTATTATGCGCCTTTGCATTTGGCATTGAATCGACCTCATACACTAACATTCTTAACTCTGCCGTATCTTTTCTGTAATTATGTCTATCAAAATAACAAACATTACTATTCGGACGATTGGGGTTGGGCATACTACCCGGAGGATTCTGGAGACAACAATCCAAATTCAATACGTAATTTTAGGACTTACAAAGTATTCTTTAACAATCTTTTTTTTCAATTATTAAACCCCCTTCTTTTCCCAAGTTCAATCTTAATAAGATTAATGAACATTTATCTGTTTCGATCCAACAATAAATTGTTATTCTTAACAAGTAGTTTTGTTGGGTGGGTAATTGGTCACATCTTTTTAATGCAATGTGTTGGATTGGTATTAGTCTGGTTCAAGAAAAAAAATTCGATCAAATCTAAGATAACGATGAGATTTGATAAATACATTCTCCTACAATTACGAAATTATGCGGGGCAAATATTTGCCGTTTTCGCCTTTGCAATTTTTGCGCACTATTCAGGCAGAGCAATGATCCCTTATTTTTATGGTGAGGAAATGGAAGGCTACGACGAGAGGTACTCGGAGGAAATCCAAGCTGCAATAGATGCGGAAAGGGAAGAAAATAACGAAGAAGATCTGATGGTTTATTTTTCCGAGAATGAGAAGACTTCCAACAACACGAATATTCAGAAAAAGACAAAAATTGTCCCCCCGGTGGCGGAAAGAGGTCTTGTAAATATTCTTTTCGATTTTCAAAGATGGACTAGGCCTTTGCGATATATAAAAAATGATCACTTCGAGCGGGTTGTAAGAGATGAAAATTCACAATTTTTTTTTCAAACATGTCAAAGTGATGGAAAAAAACGAATATCTTTCACGTATCCACCTCATTTATCTACTTTTCTGAACATCATGGAAAAAAAAATGGATCTCTTCAGAACAGAGAAAACCTCCAATAATGAGAATGAATTGTATAATTCTTGGATCTCCCGTAATAAAGAAAAAAAAAATCAACTAAGCAAGGAATTATTTCAAAGGGCAAAAATTCTAGATAAGAAAGTTAAGAAAGGTAAGAAATTTAATCTTGTGGATGTATTAGAAACTCGAGTTCGATTATCGGATGATAGGGGTCGAAAAAAATACTTACCTAAAATATATGATCCTTTCTTGAATGGACCCGCTCGTGGAGAAATCCAAAAAAGCGTTTCTAAAAAGAAAACTTTTGACTCAAACTCCATATTGATAAATAGGATTCATGGTCTCCTTCTTTGTATGAATACCAATTCTCCAGAATTGGAACAGAAAATAGATAAATTGGATAGAAAATTAGTATTCACTGAAATGGGTTTTTATTTTAAAATAATGAGTAAATTTTCGGAAAAATCAGTATCCAATTTTCATTTTGACGGACTTTCTTCAGTTCCAGAACATGAACAAGTAAAAATCTATTCCAAAGAAAAAAAAATAAAAAGAAACTTCTTATTTGATGCAATTCGGACTAATCCTTTCAATCATAAAACAATTTTTAATAGAAAACTATGTAGTGAAATCAAGGAAATAAGTAAAGAAGTTCCTCGATGGAACTACGAATTACTGGACGAGACGGAGTACATGCTGGAACCGGGCTATAAACAAGAACAT
>CAWUDS030002621.1:0-20197 GCA_963859935.3 Lathyrus sativus
CCTATATTAAAAATCTATAGTAATATTCTAACTATGAAAATAATCCCTAAAATAAAATAGGAAAATAAAACTAAACTATTACAATCACTCATCCAATACAATGGTGAATTTAAAAACAAAAGGGGAGGGGGGGTACAACCTGCAAACTAAGGGTGACTGCAGAAAAAAAAAACCACTTTGAGCCCAGCCCACAATACAAAATTCAGAAAAACTAAAGAAATAATAATAAAAAAAAGTGGGGTGTGTGCGCTGGTAATTGGGGTGTGTGAGTCAGAAAAGATGAATTGGGCCCAGCCCAATATCATAACCACATAAAAAACAACATAGGGGGGGGGGGGGCGAAAAGAAAATGGGGGCGTACAGATCAGGGAAAGGCTAGTTGGGCCACGAGGCCCAATCACCCAGGCCCTCGTCTTCCTCATTCCCAATCTCAGCAGAGAACCCTAAAACTCTTCTCCTTCACTCAGCGGCGCCGTTGTTCTCTTCCCAAACTCAACCTCTCCCAATCTCATACTTCACCATTCAGCATTATTCCTTTACGTTCGCCTTTGGTTCATACCTTCTACTGAACTCAACAAAACAATGGAGGTCGAATCTGGAGATGAGACATGTTGCTCACGATGATGAAGCTTGTAGTGAAGATTGACGAGGCTTCTTTGCATATTGAGGATCAAGACGAATCTTGCGGTTCCTGGTGGATTGAGACAAGTAATGGAAGTTTGATGATGAGATTCGCGGAGACGATGAAGATCTTGAAGGCTGAATCTGGAGATCTATGGTATTTGGAAGTTGAAGGTTCTTGAGAACTTTGAAGATTGAGTATGAAGGCTCGTTGGAAACGTTAAAGAACAACGGAAGGTTGGTTTGAAGATCCTCGAAGAAAATCTGCGAAGCTTGGACGAACAAGGATGGCGAGATATAGAAACAGTTGACCGAATGAAGTTCTTGTTGATTTGGTGGTGATCTGGAACCAGACGATGATGGAAGCGGATGAAACTCATTGAAGGTTCTTGGGTGATGAATGTTCTTCATGCAAACAGTTACGAAGATGAATCTTGGATGAAGTTTGTTGAAGTTCTTGAAGGTTGATGAATTCGTAGAACTTCTGGAAACCGGATGAAGGTTTATGCGTGTTCTTGAAAAAACGAGTTGAAGGTGGCGATTCTGGAAACAGATAATGAAGTTCTATGATAAACTCGGATGAATCTCGAAGAAGAAATCTGGAAAAATGCATGAATGTCTATCAGTTTTCTGGAAAATTTCTGAATGGAGATGATGAATTCGTTGAATTTTCCGGTGGATATTCGTTTTCCAGTGAGTTGTTGGAGTTACCAGTGACGGTTGGATGAAGGTGATGGATGAATTTTTCGGTGGATATTCGTTTTCCGGTGACGGTTTCAGTTACCGGTGATGGTTAGGGTGGCTCCGGCGGCAGTTGCATGGCCGGCCGGTGAAGGGAGGGTGAAGGAGGATGCGTCACGTGGTGCTCTGCATGGGAGGGGAGAGGCACGCGTGGCAGCTGCATGCAGTGATGTGCTGGCGTGTGTGAATGAGGTGGTAGTGAGAGAATGCCACGTGTGGGTGCTCTCTTTATACGACATGTGGCGCGATTTGGACTTGGGCCTCCAGAAAATCAGACACCTGGCCCACGAATTCTAATAAACTCTGAATTAATTATTCACTTAACTCAATTAAAATCTGATTACCATTAACACTAATTAAAACCTGATGCAATTAATGCCTAATAATAAAACGAAAATTGGACCATTAACTCCTAATTGACCTAATTAAAATGCTAATGATGACTAAAGAACTCCATTAATACTAAACAAAACTCAATACCTTCTAGACCCAATTAAAACTAATCAATCCTATTAAACTTGCTAATTAACATCTAATTAACTCTAAAAAGAAATGAACCTAGAAAAGAAATATTAAACTCTATTAAACCAATTTTAAATCTATTTAAAATTCTAATAAAAGAACTAACCTATTAAACTATTTGAAAACATTTAACATCTAATTAAAACCATTTAAAAACTATTTAATATCTAGAACCAATTATCTATTTAAAATTCTAGAAAAACTATTAAATCTATAAGAATATATTTAAAAATTCCTATTTAATATCTAGAAAAGAATTATCTATCAAAAATCTATTTTTAAAAAATTCTAGAAAATAAGGGAAAAATCTAAAAAATGCAAGGAAGCTGATTAAATCGACTAGAAAACAGATACGCGAACATATCGAAATAAACAGTAAAAACCGGACACCGAGATGTCCTCAAAAATAACATCGAGAGCTAAAAACACTGGGACGAGCACCAATTCTCAAAATAAATCCTCGTATTCGAAATGGTATGAAACTGCCTGGAATGCCAGGGGAGGACTGTAATCCCGATAAAGTCAATCTGACTAAAAAAATGCAATGTACGCGGTATGCAAATGCAAAATGAAATGAGTCAAAACATGAGCCAAATTGCGATAAGCAGTTGGTCAAATTTTGGGGTGCAACAACTACCCCTATTCAAGCGGCTTGGACCTGAAGGGTTGAGAAGCGAACGACTTTCAAACATTCAAAGGTAGAACACGGTTGAATACAAAAAAGAACCCAGAAATTTGCCAACTACACAAGTACACGGTACTCTGATGGGAACAATTCCTTCGAAAACTGAAATCATAGCTGCACGACAACTAGCTGGAGAAATACTGATCTGAACCTCCATCAGGATGATTCTCTGATTCATCTGATATCATTGCGTCCTCAAATCATCGAGGGATCACCGATTGCACGGTGACTGGCGATTTGCCAACCACACAGGTAAACGATACCCTGATTGGTAGGAACCTCTTCAAAACTGAGCTTGACAGTTGCACGACAACTCTGCTGAGGAATTGGTCACACGGTAATTGGTGAATGGTCTAGTATCAAATCTCCGTCAGGATGATCATCTGATTTTGCCGTAGATCTTAGTCCTCAAGTCATCAAGGGGTCACCGGTTACATGGTAACTGGTGAAGGATAGCTGGATTCCTTATCGTCGCCTATGGACTCATCGTGTCGCTAGGAACGTCGACAACATCTTTGTCAGACTTCATCAGTAAGTCAATAAGGGATCACCGGTTACTCGGTTACTGGTGAATGATGGCTGATTTTGCCGTCGGGCATTCTGCGCCACTGCAGAAAAATTCCTTATCGTCACCTATGGACTCATCGTGTCGCTAGGCACGTCGACAATATCTTTGTCGGACTTCATCAGTAAGTCAATAAGGGATCACTGGTTACTCGGTAAACGGTGATACATAGCTGATATTGCCGTCAGGCATTCTGCAACATGGCAGAAGGATTCCTCGAGACTCATCAGGTCATTAGGAACTTTTGACAATCTCTGTAACTATGTCGTCGGGCATTCAAAGAACATCTCGGGCGTCACCCGGACTTCGTCAGTAAGTCAGGAATAGAATCCTCGGTCAATCATGAACCAAATAGGGATATCTAAACTTCTGCCATCAGGCACTCCGCATCAGCTGAGAGAACTGCTTCGACATCACAGTTGGACTTCGTCAGTAAGTCGTGATAGTTTGGCACTACTGCCGGATTTCAATCATTAAGTCTTCAAGGAAATCTCAACTTCTCTGTTCAAAAACCTGTTGGGGATGACACATCTCCGCTGAGGATTCTGGAGAACTATCAAGTAACTCTGCTTCGGGGATTCAGAAATCATTCTGGCTGAATCAACTCTGTTGAGGACTTCAAGAATCATCTTAGACAAATAACTCCGCCGGGGACTTCAAGAATTATCCTGAACCAATAACTCTGCTAGAGATTTCAGGAATCATCCTGAGCAAACACTCTGCCGGGAACTCTAAGCATCAACTTGAGCAACCCCCTTTGGCGACTTTACCGGGGATTTTAAGAATCATCTTAAGCATACAACTTCGCTGGGGAATTCAAGAATCATCTTAAGAAAACCATTCTACGGAGCGAACACCTGCAAAACAAGAACGGTTACAACCTAGCTCATGTATGCATATGGTTGACAATGGCGCAATGCTCCACACGGTGGAAATGCTACGCATTTTTAGGGTAAATGCTATGCAATCATGCAAAATGCTATGACCCCATCAGCAAAATAAATGCTGGAGGGAGAATCCTCCTGTCAAGGAGAAAAGAAACACTCTGGTGGAGAGGAGGAATCATCCTGCCGAGGAGAAGAAGTCACACCAATCTCAATTGGACTCCGCCTAGGGAACTGAACTTCAGTCGACTGCTGCAGGGGGACAAAGTTCTACAAGAACCTGAACCCGCTCAACCGGGTATTCAAACCACAAACTATCAAGGGAAACGATGTCAATCGCAGAAATAAACTGCGCGGTCTTCACGGCTAAAATTTCCTGGAGATAACGACTCCAATGGGGAAATACAGCATCAGCTATTCAACACTCTACTGGGGAGCACCAATCATGGCCTGAAAGCTTTCGAAGGACTCGGCTCTCTTGGGAAATTGCAAATTCGGTGGAGGAGGGTAACCGGATGCTGGAATCACTCCTATTTGCCGGGGAAAATACAACTCTGTGGGGGACTTTCAACTCCACTGGAGACTTCAGTCTGCGCTATCAAGGGATGAACACTTGTGAATAGTCTCCTACGAGAAACTGCACCCTGACCCAGTGCTGGGGGAAATAAACCCAAATCCGCTTGTCAGGGAGAACTTCGATCCTAAACTGTTGGGAATATGCAATCAATCTGTCGGGGATGGCTACACTCTGCCGGGGATATCAATCTCGCCCTGCTGAGGATAATCTTGACCCTACTATGATAAAGGATAAGTGCAATCTCAACTTGCTGCAACCTCAAACAGCCGAGGAGAGTCAATCTTAACTGCACATCTCTGCTGAAGAAAATTTCCTGATTTAACAACATCACCCCCTAAGGGAATGTAGAACACCAATCATGGAGAACTGAGATCATTCGAGCCTCGTGTCAGGGAACGTGATAACACATGTCACCGGGAATATCGGGCCAGGTACAATTAGTCTTTTTCTAGTTTAGGGATAGGTTTATGGTGATAGGGATTTATTTTTGGTTACCAACAAAAGTGAATTTGAAAGGGAAATACTAGACGAGAACTAGCATTCGAGGGTAGACTACCCGACGAGAACTGGTGGCAAAAGGGTTTAAGTTGTCAGACGAGAACTGACTTCTCGGTTTTGGATATCAGAAGGGAACTGATTTCTGGCTTGCCAGACGAGAACTGGGCTTTAAAACTGCGTTAGCCAGACGAGAACTGGTTAAACAGTGGGTCGAGGAAAAGGTGACCAGACGGGAACTGGTTTAAAAGCTGACACGCACCAGACGAGAACTGGTATTCTAAGAATGGTGGACCAGGCGAGAACTGGTTACCGGTTTGTCAGACGAGGACTGGGCTTTGGAGGTTTGCCAGGCGAGAACTAGGCTTTGGAAATGACTTTGGTTACACGGTAAGTAACAAGTTTAGGCTGTAGGACAACAATCCAATGACAACAAGACCTTTTCAGAAGGTTCGGGTTATCTGGTAGGGTAATGACACGATTCCCCGACACTAAACTCTTGCTAGGGTGAACAAACTCGCTTGAACAACTTACCTCAGTGCAATTCAACTTGCCCCAATCCGACTCTTGGGATAATTCATTCTGAACAGAAAGCAGCTTGCCACGAGGCGACCTCGAGATGGCTTGCTCCGGCATCTGTACAACGGAAGGATTCATCCTCAATTAACCAACTCTCAACATGGTTGGTTTCAATATACTTCTGAAGTAGCTTGCCCCTGAACGAGCGTTGAGCGACTTAACTTGCTCTGATTGAACACTGGAGGGATCTGCCCTCGACTTACAGAAACTCTGGGGAATTGCCCCTGATTGGGTCTCGAGAAGATCCACTTCTGATCAACTGCTTCTCGAACAAACTGTCCCATAATCACCCGATCCTTCGGGACTTGTCCTCAGACTGACTGATTCCAAACTCACTGGAAGTTAATGCCCCAGATTCACAGGGCTTTGCAGTATACCATTCTGATCCAGACTGCTAACGATTCAGTCCTGACTGACTATTCCCTGTCGGAATTCCTTCATATCAACTACTGACCTGCAATTAAAATTGTCTATTCACGAATGGTAATTTTAATGCAGTGTTCATGCAGATTTTGAAAAAAAATGTTGTCAGTCATTTACGTGTCATGGTAGTGAGTGACGAATGAACCAATAGTTCAAACGTAGTGCTGATTTGATCAGTGAAAAACACAACAAGGATATGATTAGCAAATCATGTAGGAGTCAGGTTACTCAACCTCATCGTAATGCGCTTTCAGAATAAACCCTGCCTCAATTAGGTCTTTTAAGGGTTGTATCATGGTCGGGTTCACGGTTCGTAAAACAAGGGATATTAGGCTCAAGTCATGATTCGTACCCACCCCTTCTACGTGATGATCTCCGATTCTAATGTTCATTTAACTTGGCACAAGCGCTCGCCTCTTCGAGGAATGTTAGGAACAATGGTTAAGGAACTCACAAGGTTTTCGGAGTGACAGATACTCCTCTTTCGTTTTCGGTGTCTGTATCCACACGACTTTGTCCTTGTTTGAGGTTTTTCTGTTGAAATCCTTTCATTTTATTCTTTTGATTCCCTAATTTTTGCCTGGACTGACTCTTTCGAGTTCTTTTCGATTTCTTCTGAAGTCCAGCGGGATGCCTTGTTTTTTGCCTAAGTATTCACTTTCCAGCTTTTCTTTTCTTTTTACTTAGCGGGCTCTCTTTTTTCTTTTTCTTTTGCTTGGAACAAGTCGTGTGACACTGGTTGTCTTGCTTGCTCCGAAAGGGTTATAACCGTCTCACTCCTGATTGGTGAGGTTTAACCACTGCGGTTGACGAGGTACGACCTCTTGAGAGGAATAAACTGTGATTGGTCCTCGAATGGAGACACTCCTCTATAAGGCTTGAACGCTCGGTCAAGCTAACTGACGACTACCCTGCCCCGGGTTAAGATGAGAGGATTTAAAAGTCCGAAAGAAACTCCTACTTCTTGGCTCGAAGTGGTTGACTAGGGACTAACTCCTTATATCTCCAGTGTTTAGGGGATTTTAAACAATGCCTGTACATCATAGGCAGGGTTTTATCCGAAAGCATACGATCATTAGTTATGAGTATTCAGTTTCGTCATCCTCCCTCCAATCTTTGCTAATCATAGTGATAAAGTGGAGTAAATAAAATGCAAGTGTCAGTGCAATGAAGTAAATGAGTGACAACGACATGATTAATTCAGAAAAATGCATAGTCACTTTATCAATATTACCATTCGAAACAAACAATGTTTAACAACAAGTAGTAACTAACAGAAAGAAAACTACAAATGCAAATGATAAAAAGTCTGAGGACTGCCAATGCTGAGGACGTCTGCCTGTCTGGACCACTGGCCTCTGGAAATAACCCTCTGAATCTGTGAACTCAGACAGCTGAGAGGTTGTCATGCACAACCAAAACTCCTTCTGGAAAGGAAATGCACCCTTTGTCGATCAACTGTTGCACTTTTTCCTGAAAAGCTTTGCAATCTTCAGTTGAATGCCCCGGGGATCCACCATGGTATCCACACTGAGCATGGGGATTGTACCCAGGAGGGTAAGGCTCTGGCACAGGCTTAAGAGCTTTAGGTTCCACCAAAGAATTCTGAATCAAATGTGGCAGAATCTGGCTATACGACACAGGCACCAGATGAAAAGGAGCATTCCTTCGTTCCAGGTTGTTACGAGGCCGGTTCTGATTCTGACGCTGATTCTGATAACCTCGGCCACGGGCTTGTGGATTTGCAAGAGGAGCGACATAATGTTCCCGATGTGGTGCCCTAGGCACAATCGTCCGTCCAGAATAACGAGGCACAGAAGATACCGACCGCTGAGAAGACGAAGAACCAACAGATTTCACCGATTCGTCTTGAGAATAACCAACATCTATCATAATTGCATTGACCACAGTTTCATCTTTAGTTTGAAAGCTATAGAGAGATTCGGTTTCACCATCCTGACTACTCAAAACATTCTGAATTCTTCCAGTCTTTACACCATACTCGATGCGCTCTCCTGCCCTTACCAATTCAGAGAAATTTGGTGCAACTCCAAGCATTCTTTCGAAGTACGGGCTCTGTAAGGAGTTTACGGACATGCCTTTTAACTCTCGGTCTAGAAGCGGTGGTTGCACTCTAGCAGCAAATTCTCTCCATCTCTGAACGTACTTCCTGAAAGGTTCATTGTTCCTTTGAGACAATTCTTGTAACTGCATGTGACTAAGAGCCATGTCCAGGTTATAGTCATACTGTTTCAGAAAAGCATTGGCTAAGTCCACCCATGATCGGATATAATTACCCTCTAACTGCATATACCAATTCAGAGATGCCCCAATCAGACTATCTTGAAAGCAGTGAATCATCAACTTGTCGTTATGCACAAACGAAGTCATTCTTCGGCAGAACATCACTAGATGTTGCCTCGGGCAACTATCTTCTTTGTACTTTTCAAACCTCGGCGCTCTGAACTTCGGAGGTAACACTAGGCTAGAAACTAGACACATGTCTACAACATTGAGGTTAACAACATCTTTAACTTCCAAGGCTTTGAATCTTTCATCCAACGCACGAAACCTTTTAGCATACACGAGAGCTAATGGGTCTTCAGCCTTTGCTATCGGGACCTCTCTTCGGGAATTTGGCATAGGGAAAACAACACCCTGATAGTCTGAGGTATCAATAGAAGGAGAGCGTTCACTTCGGATAACAAACTGCTCATGTAGATCTCGGTCTTCAACAGAAGGCTGTACAAGTCGAGTTGCAGTAAGGTTGTTCACTTGCAGAAAGTCTTCATCGTGCATAGAACCATACAAAGGATTGGACGTCATAGTGAAACCTGACAAGGTATCAACAAACTGGAAGTTGCTCTCTGACATAACTACCAACAACTTTCAACTGACTTCACTGCTTGATTCTGCTTAAATCTGCTTCAACCCCTCGGTCGTCTTCTAACAATCAACCCTTGCTCAGACCAAACATCGGAGAATCACCCTCTGAAGCAAAACAAAGGCTGGATAATAGCTCTGGCTAGCTGGAGAATGATATGTGATATGATGCAAATATGATTATGCAAATGCAATGCAAGATGCAGCAAACACGGGATCACAACCCCCACAAAGCTCTGATTACTGCTGCGCTGCTGACAGGATAAGTTTTCTCTGACGAGAGAAAACCAAAATACCGGGTAGGCTGGAAGTCAAGTTTCCTGCAAAAACCCTCCCACTCATGGGTATGGACCTAAACTGACACAAGTTCGGCATCCTATGCGGTCATCAGCGTCACAGACTTTCAAGAATGATGATACGATACCCAGAAGGTGTGGCATCATCATCTCCTGAAGCGGCCTCTCTTAGCTGAATCACAAATGATCGGTCCCCAAAGTCGACAATCCTCCAAACCAACAACCCCTCAAGCCCAAAGGGCTGGAAAAGAAGTCAATCGGGAGAACCTCGTCTGAGTGTGGATTTCATGAGACACTAGTGCCTGCAAAGCAAGCACGCGCCCACTAATTTCCACAACTAATGATAGGTACACTCAAGCCTGGGTCTGGCTTATCACTCATCAGAGCTCCCCTCCCACAACAGCACAATAGCAATAGATAAAAATATAGTGCGGGAAATGTAAATACATCAGTAATATACAACATACAACGCACAAAAAATAAACACCCAAAGACAAGCAAACAAGCGCTAGGATTGACTCTCGCACAGGGACGTTGGATCCCCTGATTGACTCGCATAGGAACCGTTGGAGTCCCCAGCAGAGTCGTCAGCTGTCGCTACCGCGAAAATAAGGTGCCGGCAAAACAGAAGAGTCGCCACCTTTCGTTATTTATCCCTCAGAACGGGAAAGGAAACGATCGGAAAAAACCTGACGAAATGGTATAAGACAAGGTCGTCGCAACCAATGTCTTGATTCGGGAGTCGGTTACGCAAGGGGAAGGTATTAGCACCCCTCCCGTCCATCGTACTCGATGGGATCCACGCTTGCTGGTTTGTCTACGGGTGAAAAACAATCTATCTACGGCTTCTAAGGCTAAACGGAAAGAAACTGACTCGATAGAGCGTCGCACTCTATGCCTACGTATTCCCATCAGAGAATGAGAAATCAGAGTCGACGTAGTTCGGGAAACTACGGGGAATTTGCTCGCCAAGATATCTCATCTCGTGCCTACGTACTTCCACACGGCGTGAAAGATCAGAGCTTACGTAGTTCGGGATAACTACGGCTAGACAGGGTGTTCTCGATCACACGAGGGTGAGAGAAAGGATTGACGATACTAGCGTACGCATTCTAGCAGTTAGGTGTATGCTGCTCGCTCGACGGAGACTTAGGCGTTACCTATTTGCGGTAGAACGGACGTAGTATGTCGGTTTTAAAGGTACGGGGACCTACGGGTTCTAGAGCTACGGTCTGGTCTCGATTGCGCTCGGGCAAGAGAAAGGAAACATCAGTCGTCAGCGGGAAAGTCTCGATCGCACGGCAGCGAGAGAACAAAGAAGTTAGTCGTTAGTGTGCTCGCTAGGATATCGCATCCTATGCCTACATATTCTCGTATGGCACAAGAAATCAGAGCAACTGTAGTTCAGCTAACTACAGCAAACGGGGAAACAAGGGAAAGGGTAAAAGGGAGGGAGGGAGCTCGCTAGGATATCGCATCCTATGCCTACGTACTCTCGTCTGGTACGAGAGATCAGAGCAAACGTAGTTCGACGGGAAACGAGTCTCGATTGCACAAGGGCAAGAGAAGGGGTCTCAATCTCCTGAACGCGAGAGAAAAGGGAGTTTCGATCGCACGGGGGCGAGAACAAAGAGGAAGCAGGCTTACGCCTAAACGGGAAGGGACTCGGGACACACACGCAAGAACCTAAGACGTAGGAGCGAATGCGTCGCATGTCCCCAAAGGGTACCATACTAGACATCCTAGACGATTAAGAAGAAAATCCTCAACTGTCATTTCCTATGTATCTAACAATACGGGTCACAACGCTCGACGGTTGCCTGAAGACTTGAATAAGAAAGATGTTGAACGAAGCGGCTTCGTTGGCTCTCGACATGCGCGCAAGCTCCATTCCAATCTTCTCCTCTTTGGATCCTTGATGAGGACGCTCAAATCAGGAATAACGTAACACTTAGACCGTCATGGTTCGACTTATACGAGAAATCGAACACTCAGAGGTAGCGTATTGATGTCCGTGTCAAAGACAAGATAGAGAAATGATATCGAAAATTATTCTCCAATTGAATCATGCCACACGGTCAACCAACAACAAAATCGGAGATAAAATCGGATAGAATCGAAAATAGGAGAGAAATATAGGAGAGAAATCCAACGACAAAATGGAAATAAAATGCTACTCCTAAAATACGGCAATTAAATTCTACTAGAAAATATTCTAAAGAAATTATAAAGAAAATGCGCAATAGACAATAGCATATAAAATTCTATCTACAATATTCTATAAAGAAAATAGAAAAAATCTATATTAGATCTATAATATCCTATAATGAAAATTCTACATTATTCTACAAATAATAGAATATAAATCCTATATTAAAAATCTATAGTAATATTCTAACTATGAAAATAATCCCTAAAAGAAAATAGGAAAATAAAACTAAACTATTACAATCACTCATCCAATACAAGGGTGAAATTAAAAACAAAAGGGGAGGGGGGTACAACCTGCAAACTAGGGGTGACTGCAGAAAAAAAAACCATTTTGGGCCCAGCCCACAATACAAAATTCAGAAAAACTAAAGAAATAATAATAAAAAAAAACTGGGGGGTGTGAGCTGGTAATTGGGGGGTGTGAGTCAGAAAAGATGAATTGGGCCCAGCCCAATATCATAACCACACAAAAAACAGCATAGGGGGGGGGGGCAAAAAGAAAACGGGGGCGTACGGATCAGGGAAAGGCTAGTTGGGCCACGAGGCCCAACCACCCAGGCCCTCGTCTTCCTCATTCCCAATCTCAGCAGAGAACCCTAAAACTCTTCTCCTTCACTCAGCGACGCCGCCGTTCTCTTCCCAAACTCAACCTCTCCCAATCTCGTACTTCACCGTTCAGCATTATTCCTTCACGTTCGCCTTAGGTTCATACCTTCCACTGAACTCAACAAAACAATGGAGGTCGAATCTGGAGATGAGACATGTTGCTCACGATGATGAAGCTCGTAGTGAAGATTGACGAGGCTTCTTTGCATGTTGAGGATCAAGATGAATCTTGCGGTTCCTGGTGGATTGAGACAAGTAATGGAAGTTTGATGATGAGATTCACGGAGACGATGAAGATCTTGAAGGTTGAATCTGGAGATCTATGGTATTTGGAAGTTGAAGGTTCTTGAGAACTTTGAAGATTGAGTATGAAGGTTCGTTGGAAACGTTAAAGAACAACAGAAGGTTGGTTTGAAGATCCTCGAAGAAAATCTGCGAAGCTTGGACGAACAAGGATGGCGAGATCTGGAAACAGTTGACCGGATGAAGTTCTTGTTGATTTGGTGGTGATCTGGAACCAGAGGACGATGGAAGCGGATGAAACTCATTGAAGGTTCTTGGGTGATGAATGTTCTTCATGCAAACAGTTACGAAGATGAATCTTGGATGAAGTTTGTTGAAGTTCTTGAAGGTTGATGAATTCGTAGAACTTCTGGAAACCAGATGAAGGTTTATGCGTGTGCTTGAAAAAACGAGTTGAAGGTGGCGATTCTGGAAACAGATAATGAAGTTCTATGATGAACTCAGATGAATCTCGAAGAAGAAATTTGGAAAAATGCATGAATGTCTATCAGTTTTCTGGAAAATTTCTGAATGGAGATGATGAATCCGTTGAATTTTCCGGTGGATATTCGTTTTCCAGCGAGTTGTTGGAGTTACCGGTGACGGTTGGATGAAGGTGATGGATGAATTTTCCGGTGACGGTTTCAGTTACCGGTGATGGTTAGGGTGGCTCCGGCGGTGGTTGCATGGCCGGCCGGTGAAGGGAGGGTGAAGGAGATGCACCACGTGGTGCTCTGCATGGAAGGGGATAGGCACGTGTGGCAGTTGCATGCAGTGATGTGCTGGCGTGTGTGAATGAGGTGGTGGTGAGAGAATGCCACGCGTGGGTGCTCTCTTTATACGACATGTGGCGCGATTTGGACTTGGGCCTCCAGAAAATCAGACACCTGTCCCACGAATTCTGATAAACTCTGAATTAATGATTCACTTAACTCAATTAAAATCTGATTACCATTAACACTAATTAATACCTGATGCAATTAATGCCTAATAATAAAACGAAAATTGGACCAGAGCATCCACACTCATCAACCACATTTTGGTTCTTTAAACGGGACCCACATAATTTTTTATATTATATTACACTTCTATATTTTCTAAACAACTCAATTACATATTTCAAATATCCATACAACTCATTAAAAACTCTAAAATGGGTCCCACCAATTTCCAAAATAAATGTCCATATAATTATTGACCTTTGAAATATAATATTTTAATATTAATTAAATAGGAAAGTACAGGAAAGAAACGTTCTCAAATGTGAGAACGTATGCAAATGTAGGAACGTTTTTTTTCTCAAATATCCATTTAATTATGACATGATGACTTTGGAATATGTGTAGAAATGGTTTACATCCACCGATAATTATGCTCTAATTGACCTAATTAAAATGCTAATGATGACTAAAAAACTCCATTAATACTAAACAAAACTCAATACCTTCTAGACCCAATTAAAACTAATCAATCCTATTAAACTTGCTAATTAACATCTAATTAACTCTAAAAAGAAATTAACCTAGAAAAGAAATATTAAACTCTATTAAACAAATTTTAAATCTATTTAAAATTCTAATAAAAGAACTAACCTATTAAACTATTTGAAAACATTTAACATCTCATTAAAACCATTTAAAAACTATTTAATATCTAGAACCAATTATCTATTTAAAATTCTAGAAAAACTATTAAATCTATAAGAATATATTTAAAAATTCCTATTTAATATCTAGAAAAGAATTATCTATCAAAAATCTATTTTTAAAGAATTCTAGAAAATAAGGGAAAAATCTAAAAAATGCAAGGAAGCCGATTAAATCGACTAGAAAACAGATACGCGAACATATCAAAATAAACGGTAAAAACCGGACACCGAGATGTCCTCAAAAATAACAGCGAGAGCTGAAAATACCGGGACAAGCACCAATTCTCAAAATAAATCTTCGTATTCGAAATGGTATGAAACTGCCTGGAATGCCAGGGGAGGGCTGTAATCCCGATAAAGTCAATCTGACTAAAAAAATGCAATGTGCGCGGTATGCAAATGCAAAATGAAATGAGTCGAAACATGAGCCAAATTGCGATAAGCAGTTGGTCAAATTTTGGGGTGCAACAACGACCTCGGAAGAAATGCAAATGAGGATGAAACACTCATGATATGCATATATATATATATATATATATATATATATATATATATATATATATATATATATATATATATATATATATATATATATATATATATATATATATATATATATATATATATATATATATATATATATATATATATATATATATATATATATATATATATATATATATATATATATATATATATATATATATATATATATATATATATATATATATATATATATATATATATATATATATATATATATATATATATATATATATATATATATATATATATATATATATATATATATATATATATATATATATATATATATATATATATATATATATATATATATATATATATATATATATATATATATATATATATATATATATATATATATATATATATATATATATATATATATATATATATATATATATATATATATATATATATATATATATATATATATATATATATATATATATATATATATATATATATATATATATATATATATATATATATATATATATATATATATATATATATATATATATATATATATATATATATATATATATATATATATATATATATATATATATATATATATATATATATATATATATATATATATATATATATATATATATATATATATATATATATATATATATATATATATATATATATATATATATATATATATATATATATATATATATATATATATATATATATATATATATATATATATATATATATATATATATATATATATATATATATGAATGATGCTATGATATATGATCAAATGCAAATGCAAATGTCAACGACAAGGCTCGACTTTTTTTAGTGAGAGGACAAAACTGGAGAACTGATTCCTCAACACGGAGATCACTGCCATTCTTCTTGAGGACTAAAGATGCTACCGCTGAACACATCTCTTCCATACTGATAAATTGTATCAAATAGGTGATCCTTGTAGGAAGGATAAGTAGCTGCTTGGGGATTCTTTAAGCAAACCGCCCCAGTTTAGCTGTCTGTTGTAGATGAGCTGATAATTGCTTCAGCTTGTCTGATGTTGAAGATGACTGATCCACTGAGTGCTTGGAAGGCTTCCCCTAGTCTGAGTCTTGAAATATATTATGGATAAACCAAATCTGAGAAGACCTTTCTTTGACCCAATCTTGAATTGATTCTTAGATAGGATGCAAAAGGAACTTGCCCCTGATAGGATCACCGACCAAGTTTCTCAATGTTTGAAAATTCCTTGAGAGGAAAGCAGTTTGCAAACAAAAGTATTCATACAAACATGGTAATGTAAAGTTCATGAAACTTTTGAAATCAAAATCATTTTTGAAAGATGTAAAGTAAATGAGTCATTGGTCAGAACATGGTGATTCAAGACACTCAAAGTTTAAAGCAAAGGTGTACTGCCAAAATAATTGATTTGCAAAGATCTTTTAGAGTCAGTTTACGCAACCTTGCTGTAGTATGCTTTCAAAATAACCTTGTTTCAGTTAGGTCTTTTGAGGGTTGTAATGTGGCCTGGTTCACGGTTTAAGAAACAAAGGATAAAGTCTCAAAGTTTATTTGTACCCACCCAATCTACGTGATAATCTCCAGTCCTATACTCAGTTAACTCATACTATACGCTCAGGTTCCCATAGGTTAGGAGTTTCACTAATGATAGTAATGATGATGGTTCAGAAGTTAACAGACCTTTTGAAAAGGCAATCACTACTTCTTTACAACATTTGGTTATTTTGAAATTAAAGGATTTAGAGATCTCCTCTTTTATTATCCCTAACTTTTGCCTGAACTGTTTCTTTTGAAGTTTACAGTCAGCGGGATGCCCCAGTTTTGCCTAAGTCTCCTTCATGGGTTTTGACTTAGCGGGCTTTTTCTTTTGATGTACTTTTTTTTGAAAGAAAGTGACTGGCTTAATGATTACGGTGAACCATCATCGGCTTTTTGGCTTGAAAAACATCTTCGACACTTGTTTGTTGTGTGCGAAGGAAAAATTGTAGTTGCAACCTTTATATAAAAGGTGTCTCGCATGAACACACAACCGAGTTAACTGAGAACTACCCACCCCAAGGTTAAAACTGCGGGTTTTTTTAAAGAAAGAAACTCCAACTTCTAGGCTCGAAGGGGTTAACGAGGGATTATCTTCCTTATTTCTCCAGTGTTTGGGAGTTGAAACAATGCCTTACATCGTCAACAAAGTTTGATTGAAAGCATACTGACAGCAGTTATGGGTATAACGTTTTCATCATCCTCCCTCAAATATTTGCATAATCAAAAATTTGGACAAGGAGTAAATATTTGAAAGATAAAGCATAAAAGTGCAAACAATAGGAAAAATTAATTGAAATCAAAAGTTGCAATGCTCATTTCATTAGTATGAAAGTACAAACATAATTTGAAAGCAAACAACTTAAACAAAATAAGGAAAGTACAAACAACGAGAAACAAAAGGCCGAGTGACTAAATCAGAACAAGGATGAACTGTTTTGTCTGAAACACTGGCGTTTAGGATGATAGTCTGTTGAGGTTGCTCTCCTCTGGCAATCAGGACTTGGAGCATCTCGGTGAGCTTAGTCATGCCTGACTTCAATTCATCAATCTCCATTTGGATTTCTACGTTATGTACTTCTTGCTCTGACATCTTGCGTCTATAGTTAGCTCTAGTCCGATATCGGTGTCGAGGAATCAGCTTGACAACTCAAAGGCACACTGGACAATGAAGACAGCTAGAGATGAGTGACTGTACAAATAGAGGTATGCAACAAACCATGCAAAGATGCAAATGCAATGAGATGCAAGACAAGATGCAAAACACACATAACAGGATCAAAGGTTCGAGATCACATCATGAGGTTTGAGTGAAGAACCAACCATAGGGTATGTACTAGGGGTAAAGCACCTGCACAACGGGTTCTAACAAAGTTCCCAGAGTCCACAACCCATCTTTCAAATATTATCAATTTCCCAAATCACTCGGTAGTCGATAATATTCTCAAGAGAGTCTCGTCCAAGTGTAGTATCGCGTATCAACTACTTTGGGAATACTCCCTTATAGTCATCGCACTACGTCCTAAAAAAAGCCAAGTGGGGTAAAAGGTAACTAAAGGTCACCTCAGTGTCACAGGCTCCTAGGTTGAAAGTAGTAATGTTTTCACGAATACTCGTTTAACAAAACTACTCCCATAAGGGCCTCCACTGAGTGGTGGTTTCTCAAGTTAGCTTGGTCGGGAATCAACTCCCTATAAGCCTTCTTGAATATACCACCATCCTATCATAAGTGCACTCAAGTCCGAGTATAGGACTTATTCTCACCACTCAAGGTAACAACCATGCATACAGAAGAACCCAAGCACAGACACATATATGTACAGATATATACAAATATACAAGTGTAAAAGCAAGCAAACATATAGCAAATACAAATATAAACAAGGTGGGATTAACCCTCTTAGGAGGATCCCCAGTGAAGTCGCCATTTCTGTTGCGGTGAGAATCGTGATAGCAAGCTATTGATTAACTTGAATCTTAATTCTTACAATTCACAACCGGACTTTAGTTTATCCAAAAGGAAAGGTTTAAAGAAAGAAAAACCTATAAAAATGCAAAGCAAAAGGCAAGGCTTAAAGCTAAGCAAAGAGAGATCTAAAGGTTCGGGGGTTGGTTATGCATAGGGTAGGTATTTCACATCCTAAACATTTGTAGTACTCTACAGGAACCTCTTGTTAATATTTGTGTTTGCTAAAGTTTGCTTGCTAAAGGGATGTGCTAAGGGTAAAGATAAAGGTTGAAATGGAGGAAAAAAGAAAAGGTTGGAACGAAGGAAAAAAGAAAAGGTTGGAACAAAGGAAAAATAAAAGGTTGCTCGCCAAGGATCAAGGCCTTGTGCCTATGTATTCTCAAAAGAAACTTTGAGAAATTAGAGCGTTCGTAGTTCCCCCAACTAGGGGTGAGGAACTCTTGACTGTGGTCAAGGTTCCAAAGGAATGTAAGCATTCATAGGTAAGTACTTACATGGAGTGTGGCGACTCCTAAATCTATGTTGAGTTGTTATGATAAAGAATATCCACGGCGGGATGGTAAAAGTGAGCACGGAGACTCAAATCCTAAGGTTGGGATAAAGGGGATAAATGATGTCCACGGCGGGACGCTAAAAGTGAGCACGGAAACTCAAATCCTAAGGTTAGGAAAAAGGGTAAAAGATGTCCACGGCGGGACGGTAAAAGTGAGCACGGCGACTCAAATCCTAAGGTTAGGATAAAAGGGTAAAGGTTGTCCACGGCGGAACGCTAAAAGTGAGCACAAAGACTCAAATCCTAAGGTTAGGATAAAGGGATAAAGGTTGTCCACGGCGGGACGCTAAATAGAGCACGACGATCTAATCCTAAGGTTAGGATAAAGGGATAAAGGTTGTCCACGGCGGGACGGTAAAAGTGAGCACGAAGACTCAAATCCTAAGGTTAGGATAAAGGGATAAAGGTTGTCCACGGCGGGACGCTAAATAGAGCACGGCGACTCCAATCCTAAGGTTAGGATAAAGGGATAAAGGTTGTCCACGGCTGGACGGTAAAAGTGAGCACGGCGACTCAAATCCTAAGGTTAGGATAAAGGGATAAAGGTTGTCCACAGCAGGACGGTAAAAGTAAGCACGGCGACTCAAATCCTAAGGTTAGGATAAAGGGATAAAAGTTGTCCACGACGGGACGGTAAAAGTGAGCACGACGACTCAAATCCTAAAGTTAGGATAATGGTTAAAGGTAAAGGATATCATATGTAAAACAACAATGTAAACAGAAGGCTCAAACATTATGTGAAAATATACATTAACACCAGAATTTGGCAAAAAGAATCAACTAAAAAGGATTAAAAATGGAGAAGTTATGTAAGATTGGAAATTGAATAAAATAAAAATAAAAAAGAACAAGTAATTAAAAAAAATGCACTTGGTGGGTATTGAACACACCACCTTTGGATCACAAATGCAAGACCTCACCATCTCAGCCAAGGGCGTGCGCATGATAAGCAACAGGAAAGGGAGGCTAAATGGTAAAACATGATAAAAAATAAAATAAGCCAAAAGAGTTGATCCCAGGGATCGAACTCAGGCTACAAGGCATGGAAAGGTTTTAAGAGTAAGCGTGCAACCACTGGGGTGGCGATACATCCGTGTATTATGCCACCCAAATAAATAGATAAGCCAAGACAAGCAGAATGGCTGGGCAAAATCAAAATAAGAACATGAAAAATGCCAAATACGATTTCATCACAACTTTGTCAAATCTCAATCATTTTCAGTAAAATTTAAGTCTTAACTGCTTATTTTTTTAAAAAGGAACAATATGGTATCAATCAAATTTGAAATAACCCCCACAACCCAAAACACGATTGAACATGCTAGGAAATATTTTGAAATGCATTTTGGATTTCCATGACTAAAATAGATGCAAATAGGTATTAGTGGAGATTTGTTCATGTTCAAAATGCATCACTCATGGATTAGATCTAAATAAAGAACTCAAATTTACCATGAATTATGAAAGAACTGTCAAATGCAAGTTAGTGACATGGTATCTTATGAAAGGTTTTGCAATCTAACAATGTCAAGGCTGTGGACTCAATGTTGTAATGTAAACACACAT
>CAWUDS030002622.1:0-60599 GCA_963859935.3 Lathyrus sativus
GACAGATGGCTCACCATGATGTCTTCCTCTCTACAAACAGTCACAATATTTCCATCCACCATGTACTTCAATTTCTGGTGCAAAGTTGATGTCACAACTCCCGCTGAGTGTATCCAAGTCCGACCCAAAAGGCAGCTATAAGTAGGCTGGATATCCATGATGTAAAAAACTGCTTCAAACACCTCCGGGCCTACTTGGATAGGCAGAGTTATCTCCCCAAAAACAGATCTTTGGGTTCCATCAAAAGCTCGCACAACCAAATCATTAGGCGTACAATAAAGACCCTGATGATCAATCTTCATCAACGCTTTCTTTGGCAACATATTCAAGGAAGACCCTGTATCAACGAGGACGTGTGACATCATTGTTCCTCGACATTCAAGTGAAATATGCAAAGCCAAGTTGTGGTTTCTTCCTTTCGGTGTCAAATCACGATCAGTGAATCCCAACTTGTTACCTGCATTGACATGGGCCACCACTCCTTCCAACTGATTCATGGATATCTCTTGAGGTACATAAGCATTATTAAAAACCCTGAGCAAAGCATTCCTGTGAGCTTCAGAACATAATAGCAACGAAAAGATGGAAATCTTTGAAGGCGTCTGTTGCAAATGATCCACAATTTTGTAGTCACTCTTGCTTATCAAACGCATGAATTCCTCTGCGTCCTTCAGCAAAGCTTCCTTTTCTCTGGTCTGAGAGCTTTCTTTTGCCACTACCTTCCCTTTACCTTTATTGGTCCTTTCTGCATTTACTTCGGGAGGTGTAAACACTCTCCCACTTCGAGTCATTCCTCCAGCTCCCACCAAATTATCAACAGAATCCAACGACGAACCCTTAAATTCCTGCTTTTTACCATTGCAGTAGACCTTGGCCCCATAGTTCCAAGGGATCTCTTTAGAGCTCTCATAGGGTACAAGCCCTGCCTTTGTGAATATAATAGTTGGCCTTGCTGGAGGCGCAGAAATTGTAATCGTTTTGTACGGGATGGAGATGGTGGCCACCTCGTCCTTATCTTCAATGACTACCTCTCCAACATTCTTCTTACAGATTCTATCAAATTGTAATAGACTGTCATCCATCATGCATTGTATATGGTTCTTCAGATTCTGACATCCTTCGGGACAAATCATACAGTCTTCACAATCCTCTCCACAGCCCGGGAACACCCCTCCTTCTAACAACTTACTCTTTACAAAACCTAACGGCGTCTTCAGATTCTCCACATTGGACACCAAGTTCAGGCCTTCTTCACTGACAATAGCATTCACACCACCACCCCTACCATGGTTAGGCATGGGATTTCGATCCACGTTTGGCGCATCCTGATTGAAGTTGATAGCCTTACTATCAACAAGGTCTTGTACCTTGTGTTTGAATGCTTTACAATTGTCGATGTTGTGGCCGGGGGCGCCAGAGTGGAATTCACACCTAGCGTTGGCGTCATACCCGGGAGGTGGTGGGCCAGTTAGAGGTGCCATTGTCCTTTTCTGGACCAACTGCAGTTGAATTAAGTGTTGTAATAACTGAGCGTAGGGCATCGGTGGTGTGTCAAAGTGCCTATCCATCAACCTTCTCCGATCTTGGAACTGCCTCGGTGCATAATTTTATTGTTGAGGTCGTTGTTGCTGTTGCTGACGTGGTTATTGATGCTGAGGCTGTACCGCCGGGATGGCAATACTAGCTACTTGTGGTGGTTGCTGATAATACGGTCGTTGTTGACGTTGATTCAGATATCTATTTCGATTGTTAAAGCCAGACACTGCATTTGTCTCGTTATCTTTCTTCTTTGCACCAAAAATCTTTCTTCCACCTCCAGATGAGGTCCCTTCCCCTGGCTGTATCTTTCCCATCTTAATACCGTTTTCGACCCTCTCGCCGGTAATAATCAGGTCCGAAAAGCTCCTAGACATGCTACTCACTAACTTATCATAGTAAATTCCTGGTAATGTGGCCACAAATAGATCAATTAGTTCTCTCTCTACCATGGGAGGTTGAACCCTAGCAGTAAGCTCTCTCCACCTTTGTGCGTATTCTTTAAAACACTCGTTACTCCTCTGTGATAAATTCTGAAGTTGCACTCGGTTTGGCGCCAAGTCACTGTTGTATTGGTAGTGCTTAACGAAAGCTTCTGCCAAATCCCTCTAGCTTCTAACATTAACTGGGTCTAAGCCCATATACCATTCGAGGGATGGTCCCGATAGAATATCTTGAAAAAAGTGCATCAACGACTTCTCATCATTGGAGTACACAGACATCTTTTGGAAATAGGAGCGAAGATGCACCCTTGGACATGTTGTTCCTTTGTATTTATCGAAATCTGGCACTTTGATTGGAGGGATCCTAAGTCCCGGAATCAATCCTAGGTTCGACATATCCAGACCCATAGTGTTTTGGTTTTCAAGGCTTCTCATCTTTTCCTCTATTGCCTTGAACCTTCTATCAGCATCGGGTTGCAATCCTGCCCCAATATCTCACAGGGAGAAGATGTCCTCTTGATTATCTTGTTCCCACTGGGGACCATCGTTACCTTTTACAGGGCCTATCGGGACTGGGATAGGAAATCCAATTTGGTTTCCTCCGCCCGGAGGGACAACCGTTGGGTAGCATCTTCCCGTGGCGTACTGCTTTCTGGAGGAGGTGGTATAGCAGCGGTTCCACCATGTAGGACCCCACTTCCATCAACTCTTGACACCAGAGGTTGCACCAATATCCTCAATTGTTCTTGGTCGTTGGTTACACCCTGCATCATGTTCATAAACTGCGTCATCCTCTCGCGAAATTCCTGAAGCTCGAGCTGAACTTGCTCCATAATTCTTTGTTGATTCCCCATCGTAGAGTACCTGTGGAATGTCGGGTCTGCTATCCTGTGAACACCTACTCAAGGCTATCTATCTATCTCTCCTCTTCCTAAAGTTCTCTTCAAAACCTAATTTCTCCATAAAAAAGGTAAAGTTACTTTCTCCTATCTGTCTCAAAATAAAAATTATGCTTCTACAATTCTTCATCTCCACAAAGTTAATCAAAATGGCTACAAGAAGAGCTACCGGAAAAAGAACTACTCGAGCTCCATCTGCTCAAGCCGGTCCGTCTAGAGCTACTTTACCGGTAATAGCTATCTCTCTATCTTACCTCCCGAATATTCAAAAATTTATGAGAAAAACTTTAGCAAAAGATATATAGTCAAGCAACATGTTTACTATCGAAGAGCTGCTGAGAGAATGCATATACAAGAGGTGATTGATCTTTTGGATGCACAAAATTTTAGCAATTTCTTAGAATGTGATGTCAAATACAATGAAGACTTAGTAAGAGTCTTCTACAAGGGAATTCAGGGTAAATTTTAGGGTTTTGAGTTAACTATCAAGCTTGGAAATACCAAGGTTTATGTTAATGACTTGGTATGGTAAAATCTGTTCGATATGTCACTTGTGTCCGCTGAGCCAATCATTAAGGCAACAGATGCTCGTACTATGGTAGGTTATAACTTCAAGGAAGCCTTGAAATCCATGTTGAAGAAACCCTATGATGTCGGCATCGTAGAAAGTGACCTCTTTCCAAAAAATGGTCACGACTGGAAAACTGAAACCTGTTGATAGAATCCTGCAGTGGATTGTGTCGCACGTCCTACGTCCCAAGAGAGGTGGCTGCTCGGTGAATCAAGCCAATGTTCACTTGGTCTACATTCTTAAGAAAAAGATCAATATTAGTTGGCCTCGTTACACTCTTAGTCGAATGTATTCACTAAAGGATTCTGGTAGAGGAACCGCTTTGTCATATGGGTCCTTTATACAATCGGTTCTCAATAATGCAAACATCATTGTTTTAGGTATTCCCTATACATCTTTGACAACTGATCAAGGTTTCTGTCAAAAGACTCTGACTATGATGGGGTATATTTGGGGTCTGCAAGATAGTCGCTATCGATTCATTATTAAGGTCATTAGTTTTTGGTTGGAAGAGTCTGATGAGAGTGATGAACACATATAAGAAGCAACAGAAGAAGAAGAAGAAGGTGGACAACCCATGGAAACTGATGACCGCTATGACAGTGGTTGGCTAGCCCAATCACCCCACTTGGTGCATGATGATAACCAAGGCTGGGATGCCTGGAAACACACTGGCTGGACATTTTTGGGTGCCAATTACATGCCATAAGCATCGAATTGGGATCATCAAGATACCGTAGGCTGGAGTTATGTGCCTCCATCTCCTCCGCGTCCCCAACAAAACACCAATGAACTCCTTGATCTGATTAGGAACATGCCGCTTGAACAACAAACCTTTGTGTCTGCCCAAGATGAGCGGTTCTCACAATTGCAGAACCAGTTTTAAGCTCGCACAGAAAACTTCAATTCCTGTACATCAGCTGTGATGAGTATGATATATGGCATAGTTGAAACTACAACAGGATAACATCATACTCTCGCTAATAGCTTCAACACTCTCAATCGAGCTATTTTGGAGTATACAGAACGAGCTGATGCGCAACTACCTCCACTTCCAGAATATCCCTTCCAAGGACGAGGCCATCACTTTAGAGGGAGGATACCTTGAGGCTATCTTAAACATTTCATTGTGCATCTCATTTCATCTTGTGTTCATTAACCTCCATTGTAGATTTCTTCCTGTACTTACTTGCTTTATGAAGACATGATTACTGTTTATTAGGAAATAATTGAATATTTCTATTCTTTTGAGTGTCTTTCTATTTATCCATTTATATGCTTTCATTGACTGCATTATATGTGAATGTGTGTTGATTACTAACCTGTTGCAAATGGCTTAAATTTTCTTATCTCTTTTATCATATGCAATACATTAACCTATATCTTCTTTCTTTTTGATGTTGTCAAAGGGGGAGAAGAATATCAAGCAAAAACATTACTTTTGTAAGACTTATTGAACATGCAGATTGTGTGCAGACAAATGCATCGAGTAATGGGGAAGGATGATACAATGCATTGTACACCAAGTTTCTATTGTTTTGCCATCATAAAAAGGGGGAGTATGTGAGAGAAAAGTTCCTCATAGTTGGCTATACTTATTTTAGTGATGTCAAAACTTACATAGGTAGAAAAATGTACTTTGGACGGTATCATTGTGTTGCATAGGAATACCTTATTCCTCTTGCGTCAAACATTGGTCAAAAACATGTTTAGATACATATAGAAAAAGTATAATATATGTTCCGTATAGGTTTGATCATGTTGGTCTAGCTTGCAATATGGTGGAGTATCTCAAAAGTAGCTAAATACATGAAAAAATGCATTTTTGCATATTCCGAGTCTTTGAGTCGACCCAAAGAATATTACGGTCGACTCATACAGAAGTTATTTTGCATGGTCTACTCTCAGGAGTGCTTGCGTCAACCCTCCGGTCGAATCATACTGCGTTTATATCTGTCTGTCTAAATTTGTATCCTTTTCATTGATGCATGACCTATTTCAGTCGATGCAAAGTTCTGTTTTATGCATAATTTGAAATTCGAGAGAGCTCAGGTCGACCCTTCCCTTTCTATAGGTCGATCACTCGCGCGTTTTCACCAAAAGTCTGTTATGTGAAACTATTAAAGTGTGTGTTAAGTTGGTTAAATGTTTTTTGACTTGCATATATATTGAGTTGGCTTATTCTTCAAACAATAACAAGAAAAGTGAAAATATACACTGATTTTGTTCTCATCATCTTCATCCTCTTTTTTGCATTTTCTCAACAACTACACATAATCATTTTTGTTGTGGATTCTGCATTATTGAGGTGATAGCGTCCAAACATAGGATTGGTGTAATCAGGTTTGAGTTGAGAAATCAGTGGGTTTTTCTTGAATAAAACCGTTAGGGTTTTGTCCTCCAAGAATCTTGGATTTTGGGGTTTTTTTTGCACAAATTGGTCCATCACAGATTTAGCCGAGCGAATGTAATCGAAGAACGAGAGGTTCTACCAGTTTAGTAGAGGCAACCAGAGGATTGTGAGAGAAATATTTGGGTTCGAAGTATTGGTGGTTGAAAACAGACGGGTAAGATTTGAAGACCGCAGGGTTGTTCAAAGGGTGTGTCGTAATCAGAGGTTTACCCATCGCATTCGAAGGACTTGATTCAACTTAAATCAAGGGAAGATAAGGAATAGGATCTGCATCAACAATTGGGTTTGATTGTTTGAATTCTATTGCTTCTCTTGTAAACATTTGCAAATAGGTTATATATATACATGTCTCCATTCTATTTCTCGAATTGAGGACAGACGTACTCTGAGTGAGAACACGGGGGAACTACCTCAACAAATTGGTGTTCTCTCTTTATTTTTTAATTGCTTAAATTTTAAGTTTATGTGCAAAAAATTTAGTTGATCAAAATTTTGATGTGTGTAGTGCTGAACCATTTTTAGAAACCTTATTACAATCCTTGATTGTAATTGAATACTATAGCATTTCACTCACATATTGAAATTCACTTGTGGTGCCTTGCACACCAAGTGTTCGACTGATTATGTGAACACAAACACTTATGCTGTCTTTTTAATTGGGTTATATTTTTCACAAATTGGAAACAGTCCAACCTTATAGTGAATAAAATCTAGTTGATGTGTGTTCAAATTAGTGATTCTAAAATCTCGTTTTTATCGGATTCCATAGGCTTTACGTATATCCGGTCTTTTCGGCAAAGGTTCGTTTTAGACGAATATAGTTCCTCGGCCGCTTCCGCCTAAAAAAATTTTAAAACCAAATATTGGTAAGCACCGACTCTGTTTTTAACAAGTGATCTATTCAACCCCCCCCCCCCCCCCCCCCGTTCTAGATCTGCGCCATCGTCTAACAAGGGTTTTGGTCAAAGGCAACATGTGACTGATTTTTAGAGCTAATCATGATTCTAAGATTCAACATACATCTCAAGGGTTCCATATATGCCTCATGGTTCATCATAAATGATTTCATAGGATTCCAAGTGGATAGAGGAAGATTTTGAATTCACCTTATCAAGAAAAGTCAACTAATACTCTAAGTGAGTCAAAGCTTGATTTTTGAGTTCTTGGGTCATATTTGGATATTTTAAGTTACCATGCATGTTATCATGAGGTTTGATCAGGAGAAATCAAGAAATTCCCAAAAGTTGCTAAATTAGGGGTATTATGAATTTCACTAAGTATGGAGAATTCATATTCATGTGAACGTCTTGCAAGATTTATATCTCCCTTATCCTCGATCCAAATGGTGCAAACCAATGCTTAAATTGAATATGATATCTCATACTACAAGTTTTTAGAAGATATGAACTTCAAAATATGTATGGATCAAGAATTGTGAAGACATGAAGTAGAGAATAAGTGGGATTCAAGTTTCCAACACTTAGAATTTTTCTAAGTGTCAAAATTCAACCAAGATTTCATGTTTTCAATGGAAATTTTCTCATAGTTCCAAGCTCCAATTCACTTTGCAATCAACATAGAAGTTGTTAAGAATATTCTAAGCTTTCCATTGATGCCAAGAACTCTCCATATGGTTTTTTAGAACTCAAGATATGTTTCCTCAAAGATAGGGTGTTCAAGTTGGTCAATTTGATAAAAACTTAGAATTTTTCTAAGTGTTTTTGGTCAGCTTCATGGAGCAAACTTCAAAGGCAAAATTCTCATTGGTCAGGGCTTCAATTCATTTTTCTTTCAACATGAAAGTTGCTCCTCATGCTTCCAACTTTCATTTGGGAACAAGTTCTCACCAATTGGATCAAAATTCACTAAGTTGTCATGGATGAAAGAAGGTTGCATGAACATAGTGGCTAGGCATTTCATGTTACTATTTCTTGGCACATCTTAGAGTTTTTTTTGCTTGCAGCATACTTTTTTAACCAAAACACCACACGCATTACATCATTTCCTTGCCCAAATAAGCCAAACATTCCTCTACAGACACATGTACACAATTCCCTTTTCTTTGCCAAATTTGGAAATGGAAATTTCACAACAACAATTTTGCCTCACCAATCTCATCCACACGTGCTATCCACACGTCCTTCATGTTCATTTCCACTCACCAAAAAGCAACAACAATACCTCATGCCAAACCTGAACCCGAGCCTACAACATGACACGTGCTTCCTTTCATTTTTTTCTCTCCAATCCAAAATAACATACTCTTAACTTATTGCTTTGGTTCCAAGCCTTACTCCCACCCTAAGAGCTCACTGTATAGATAAATCCACTCCAAACCTATGACATTACCTCATTTTTTTAGATCTGAAGCTCTCTCTCTCTCTCTCTCAAGAATTTTTCATATTCGAATCAAGTTTTATCTGCAATTTCTCTTCATTCCCTTGCTTGATTCATCATCCTTGAAGATCATTGAAGCATTCAGTGAAGTTTTCCACAAGCTTTTGCAAGTTTTGAAGGTGCAGTGAACATTCTCCACTAGTTAACATTTCAAGATCTTGTTTCTCTCATTTTAGACACATGATATGTTCATTTTGGGTTCATCTGAAGTCCTACATGTGGTAGGCAATGTTTTCACATCTTATTGTCTTTATTTGATGAACTTCAGTTTGTGTGTTCATGTTTTCGTGCTTGAATTTCATGATGCTAGAGTGCTTATCTATGAAAACTAATGATAGATTTGTGATCTACGTGGAATTTCAAGTGGAGTGGTGTTTTTTTTTATTTACGGGCGTTTTGATGTTGCTCCGGTGGCCTAATGGTCGGAGAAGATGACCGGAGCTTGGGCTCTAGCGTCTTTATGTTATTGGAATGATAATGTGGCCTCAGCGCCCTTTTTAAAATTTGAATGAAATGATGTGCTGCTGCGTGATTTGCCTGCATGCGTGATGTGGATCTGACTGGATTAATGAAGGTGATGTGGACGTGGTGAGGTGGATCTGAATATTTGAGTTGGTTTGGGCCTAACTTTTGTTTTTATCTGCACCCCTCCCCTCTTGGCCCAATGCACGTGTTGAACATGATTAAGTTTATTTTGGAATTAAGTTTGGCACCCCATGGCTTCTATTATCCTATTTTCATTTATTTTTTCATTTTTATTTTAATTCTTGATCTTTTCTTATTATAAAAAATCCATAAAAATATGTTTTATACATTTTAATGTCTCTAAAATTTTATGGTATTTTTATTTTTTATTTTCCATTTACTTTTATATTTTATTTGGAATTAATTGTGAAAGGTGTTTTTACTTAATTGTCCTTGAATTAGGGTTTTGTGTTTGATGCCTTGTAAACCACTTCTTGAGCCAATATTTTGAGCATGTTTAGAAACTTGATTTCTTAAGGTTTGCATGATGTTGTAGTTTCTTGATGATGCATATTTGATAATTTGTTAAGTGATTTTCTTAAGCCTCGATTCATGCTTGTTCAATGAGATCCAATTGTGATTGATAATTGTTTTGATGGTGCACTTGTGCAATTTTCTTTATGGATCTTTTCTCACATGTTCTTGGATGTTTTTTCATGAGATAAAGCCTTGGTTTCTTATTTGTTTTTTTATTTAAATGTTTCAAATTGATGCTTCCTTTTGATGCTACCTTTGAGATGAAGTTTTCCTATCTTTGACCTAGTCTTAGAACTTATTGCTTGCATGATTTTATTGAGGATTGAGACTCTTGTATGAGTTTAATACCTTGTCTAAGATCCTTCCCTATCATGTCTCAATGTTATTTTAGCTTGATCATTTGCTTCTTTTACCTCTCATAGATACTTGCTTCCTTTTAAGGATGATTTTGATTGATGCATACCTAAGTGCTTGTGTAAGTTTTGAGTGTGACACTTGGTGAATCTTCTTGCTATCATGAGTTTGGTTTTGAATTTAAATATTTTTAATGCTACTTCCTCATCATGATTCCATGTCTTAATATCATATGCTTGATTATTTGTTGCTTATTTCTTAGAAGCTAGTTGTTGATAATTGTTTGGCTATTGATGTAGCTTATGTTTGGTACTCTTATGATTCTTTTTCAATCTTTGAAATGTGTTAAACATGGTATGATGTGGCTAATGACTTGTCTTGGTTCTTATCTTACTTGTTCCAATTTTCCTTTGTGTGTTAAATAGTGATGCTTGCTCAATACCTTGAGCCATGTATATTTGTGCACTACTTGTTTGTCATTGTCTAAGTTCCTAAACCCTAATCTTTGGATTCCTTTGAGCATGACCTTGGATTTTTTGAAATGTGTGATAAGTGTTTACTTTACACATATTGGTTACCTTGATTCAAGTTTAAAGTATGTCTTGATTGATGTTTTCCACTTGTGGATTGATTGTTGATTCTTCTTACTTTGTTGAGTACTTGATGGCACGATCTCTATCATCTTTGAATCTTCTTTTCTTTTTCCTTGAGTCTTGCTTACTTGAGTGTGTTTATGTTTGTGATTGAGTTGTCTTGTGTTTACTTGTGCTTTGATCACATTCTCCCTTAAGGTTCCTAGTCCAACTTAATTTCTAATTAAGTTTGGAGTAGGATAGACATTAGGCTCTCTATTCTTTACC
This sequence comes from Lathyrus sativus, assembly GCA_963859935.3. NCBI lineage: Eukaryota > Viridiplantae > Streptophyta > Magnoliopsida > Fabales > Fabaceae > Lathyrus > Lathyrus sativus. Next base: position 10,476 of record CAWUDS030002622.1, read on the forward strand.
TGATAACATTAGGGTGGTTCCCTTTCAACCTAAACCTTAAGTCCATCTCTTGTATGATAACATTAGGGTAGAATTCCCCTTCTCATATCAACTATAGGACCATTTTGCATGACAACATTTAGGGTGGAGATCCCTTAACATTTTTCTTTTGCCCTTTGAGTCTCTCTCTTCTCTCTCTCTCTTAAATTAAGTCAAAATACGTAATAAATACGAGGAGTATAGTAAGTCATAAGCCTTAAGTACATGGGAAATGATAAGCGGGAGTCTCTCTTTATCTTGTCTAGAGTGCTTTGTATACGTTCCATTTTGGATCGATCTTGCAAAGTATTCGATCCTATGTCATATACTTTAGTACGATGCGCATCTCAAACAAAGTCAATTAAATTATTTAAAACACTTAAAAAATGCAAACCATTTTGTCCTTCAAGATTTTCTCCTCATGCCTTTTCAAAAAGGGAATGTTACTTCCTTTCTACCGTAAACAGGCAACGTCCCTAACTGTTGGAATGCGAATGTTAGCATTGCTCATAAAAGACACTAAGCAACCCATGGTCCCACGAACTATGAACGCTCTAATTTCTTCATTCTCGTCTGAGTGAAGATACATAGGCACAAGATGGAGAAGTCTTGGCGAGCACAATCCCCCTTTTCATCCGTAGTCCTCCGAACTATATTGAATATAACTTTCCTATTGCACGAGGGAATACGTAGGCATAGGAAGTCGAGGTCATATCGAGTCTCCTTTTGTTTTTCCCTTTTCATTTCTACTTTCCCTTAGTAAGTAGGTCTTTGATTAGAACAACAAGAGTGAATCCTGTTGAGTACAACAGACACGGGGGTGATAACACATTCCTCTCGCATAATTCACTCTTGAATCCGAAATTTGTTTATGAGACCACGTTCTTTCTTTTTTTGAGGTTTCTTTGATCGTTTCCTTTTCCCTGTCGAGATACATAATGTTCGGTGCCGACTCTGTTTCCCGCCAGTTATTTTTTGCGTTGCAATAAAGTGCAACTAATATGTTGCAATTAATGTAATATGTTCGAAGAGATTTAGAGTACATGCCAAAATGGATGGGAGAGGAGGTGTGGAAGAAATTAACGGTACATTGGAATTCCTCCAAGTTCAAAAAGTATCTGCAATAAATAAAAGAAACCATTGTTCTATGGATGATGCATCTCTTCACACTGGAGGATCTATTCCTCATCGTTTGCATTGGAAAAGAATTGTATTATAAGTTTTATTTATATTTCATAAATTAGTATTTATAATATATGACATTATTTTTTTGTAATTGATAGAAAAAGGAAAAGGGTGCTGATCCATCGTTGACTGAGTTTTATTTTAGCACCTATCAAAGAAAGGGTCAAAGTTGGGGGATGTTCACGCTGAATCTGCATATGTAAATACTCTGAATCAATTCTATATTTATAGAATTAATTTTTACTCTTTTAAAATCCAAACCAAACTAAATTCTATCACTATGCTACTAAACACAAAAATTAGTACATGCATGCACCCAAATTTGTTATACTTAACTTCCTTACTGCATGCATTCGCACTATACTTAACTTTCCTGCATTTGAACAATAAATAGGAGTTTTAATGTAAAAGTTGAATTTGTGATCATGGATGTGTAGATTTCATTTAATGTTTTGGTATTTATTTGTGAGAATGAGTTCAACTCAACATAAAAAGCTCACTATAATCATCACAATAATATTACATTACAATTGGAGTTATGACTCAACAATAGGAAATAATAACTTCTAAATGTAAGCAAACCTTTTATTAGTCTTCCCCTCGTGAATGAAGTTTTCTGAGGTCATCTAGACTTGATTTTAAGGAGGCTCATTCAAGCAAATCTATCAACCAGAATATGGATTTTCTTGAATTATCTTCGGACCTTCAATCTGCTATCTCAGAAGAAGAAAAACGTTTAATGTTACAGCACACAGTAGAACCATTTGGTTGGAATTTTATTACAATAATGTTCACATATGTTAACACAATCTCCTAATAGTTTCTATCTATCTCCTATATAAACTACTAATAGCTAAGATACAATTATGTTGGAGATCAATGATGGTTAATTGATAGGTTGGTTAACTTCTTGAATATGCAATCCCATGTGTTCTTTCATTTTGAGCCTTTGACTTTAATCTTTGATCTTTAATTGACCCTGTTATACATTCTGAATAAAAATAAATAATTCATCAGAAACTCATTGAATGCAATTAAACATTTTTCGAATAAAAGTAAGTAGTTTTAATGTGTTTAGAGTTGCTTTTTGATTCATATGAGATGGACCTTATTATTATGTCTGTAAAATTTTAATTCCTTATTATATTTTTTGAATTTTCTTTTAGGATGAATTTAAACTGAAATAGTTGGATATTTCTTCTTAGAATTCAACTGTTCCAAGAGAGGATGAAGCTGATACTCAACCTACTGATCAAATACTGCCTGATTTGGATATATGGGCGGAGTCATTTGGAAAGAAGAGAGGGAGGGTATTTAGTATTGGAGCTGTTGCCAAGACTTTGATTCCATTATCAACTCAACCAATTCTTTCGAGTAACTCTCGAGAGGTTTATGATTTGAGAAGTCAAGTCCATGCTCTCAATGCATCATTGCAAAGACAAGAACAAGAGAAGTTGGAGATGAAGCAACAATTGTAACAATAAGAAAAAAAGATTATTGAAACGAACAATAAACTTTCATTGTTAATGAATCATTTATAATTTGTTGCATCTTCTTCTCATCAACCCCAAGTCAATAATGAAATTGATAATCCAAATGAATAGGGTGTTGATGAATCAGATGAAGACATTTGTGAAAGCATTAGTAGTGAATTTTGATTTGGATTGTTTTTTATTGTTAACTTACCTGAAATTTGGATTGTTTTGTCTTATTAACTTGGTTGGACAAGTGATTATTAGTAGCTTCGTTGTGTCATTTTTAGTAATGTAACTCTAGAAGTACTTGTTATTGACTTTATAGTAATATTTAGCAACTTGATTACTTTAAAAATTTGAATGTGATTAGTTTTGAATTGTCTTATTCAAATTAGATTTTTATTTTATATTATTGCTACTTGGATATTTAACATTAATTATATATAAAAATGAATTAAACATAATTAATAATTAAATTAATAAATTGATAAAGAAATTACCTACGGATTTTGAATTTGTTGTGACCTTTCTTAGAAAATTCAGTTACCTGTGGTCCTATCAACGGATTTACCTGTGATTTTAGGTTTTTGCTTTGGATATTTTCTGCAGTTTTTCCTGCGATTTTACTTGCTAAAATAATTACCTATAAAGATTTTAGCTGGAACAGAAAATGACAGGAAAAACCGCAGGTAAGCAGAAATTTTGTCAAACTCCGCATATAAATCTACAGTAAATTTTTTTTATGGTAGTGTTTTTTCTTAACTTGCCCAGGGCTATTTGTCTATGTAGTTTGGTTCTATCAAACCACTCCATGTTTGGATGCCTTCATTCATATTTCTCTGATGTTAAAATTGCTACTATTGTTCAAAATTAATTTATTTGAAAAACAAAAGCATGAGTTTTAGAAAATATTATATTAACAACTATTAGATTCTATTTGCTAGGCGAAAAAGCTAATGGTGTTACTCACTCTCTATTGTATTTCTTGCAGTAACTTTCATTATATGTTCTTGTTGTATTTTCATTTTTAGAAATACACAGATTACATGTAGATTTTTCTGCAGAAAATTATCCGCAGGTATGCCTACGAATTTATATTGTAAAAAATTATTTTCTACAAAAAAGTGAGGTAGCAGCAAATTCTATCAGCAAATTCCACAAGAACTCTTGAGATTTTACCTGCAATTTTAGATTTTAAAATAATATGTAAAAAAATTTTATTTCTTTGGTAGAAATTAGTTATCCATTAAAACCTCAAAATCCTCTGAAAATTTTGTAGGAATTGCTGAGACATTTGCTGCGAAATTTCCTGTGAACTTTACTGTAACTTTTATTCTGGATTTTTTAGTATTATTTTTTAAAATTAATTATATTTTTACTATTAATAAATAAAATTATAAAACATAAATGACATATTGATTCTAAGGGATATTTCATCGAAAATTGTAATTAACTAAATATATTAAATTTTATAAAGTACTTGTGTAAGTGTCTGATTGATGTCATAAAAGTAGACTTGAAAAGAAACTTCGTTATTGTTAATAGTAAAGTGCATCCAAGTTTTCAGTTAAGGAGAAAATTAACATGATTGACTACACTAGCTACATAGATTTATCCAAATAACTAGGTCATTATGTGGGAAATCAGTGATGAAGCAAGTAATGAAGAGCTTGTTGAGTGTTGCAACTGTTTGGATAAGTCTTTTATTGATACATGTTATGTTACTTATAAAAAAGTCCAAGGTATTGATGCTCTTGAATTCTGAGTAGTTGAGAAAGGAACATTCTAGAAGATTCTTGAGAGCCAAGTTGAAAGAGATTTATCTATGAGCATTCCTTCTAAGTAAAACTTCAAGAGTCAGATTTGTTAAAACTTCAGGAGTCAGATTTCTATGAACCCTCCTTACAGCCCTCGTTTAGGATCATAGACTTAGGTTGAAAAGAAGACAATGAAATTGGTGCGTAATATGCTAAAATTTGTTCACCTGCATTATGAGTATATTTGTGCATTTATAATACCTATTTTTAGAAAAATATATGTTGCACCAGTAATGTGAAATTATTAGGCCATTCTCATTAGATTATTGATAACAACAATGAAAGTAGAATAAATTTCATTTAATTTTTTATTCTAGAAATACATTACCTGCGGATTTATCTGTGGATTTATCTGTGGATATAGATTCCTGTGAATTTACCTGCGGATTTGTGATTTTACCTGCGGTTATTTTTCCTGCAAATTTTCTTGCGAGTTTACCGCAGAATTTTAGCTAATATCAACAGGTAAATCCGCAGGAAATAAGACTATTTCTGATAACACTAGGATGAGGTTTTCTTTCTATATTACTCAATCTAAATTAAAAAGTTTTCAATGATACGAAAATAATAAAGAAATCTCCAAGATCATTATAGAACATTTTCCCAACCTTTTCATTCCATCTTACTACCTAAAGGTACAAATTCATGACAATGACAAAATTTAATAATATGCTGATGCATTCTTATGCTAGAACTATGACCGTTTCTGGATTATTGTTTTAAAACAATTTTTAAGATTAAATTTTAGGTTGGGTGGGCAATATTATCTCCTGGCTAGGTTAGGTTTGAATATCCAAATCGGTTGGCATTTTTTGGAGGAATAGAATAATTAAATTTGGAACATGACTTGTCTTGTTAAATTAATAATTAATATCTTCTCATATTAGCAATGAAATGCCTTGATTTTTATTCTGTATGTTACAAGAAATCTTGAACATGGAAACACTTCTAACCATGAAACGAATGATAAATAATTTTAGGCCTAAAAAGATGGATTCCAAGTGGGGATGAGACCCAAACCTGCTGTGTTAGAGGACAATGCATAAAAAAGATGTTATTGGCATTCCTTTTCATTAAAATCTTATTCAACAAGGGTTGTCACAAATTTATAAATACACACTTATTGTTATTTGGATTTAAATTTTACATTTGCATGATTTTGTGTTGTGTAATTTCTAGCATAAGCTCTAGTTATGGTATATATGATTTTCCTTAAAATTGCATGGAGGATAAGGGTCGGCACAACCCGGTTTTGGAGGTTTGAAAAGCTCCTTTTTATTTGTGGACTATCAAAACAAAACAAAAAATCATGGATAAAAAAAAGAGTTTCTTTTTTTTCCTTATATCCAATATATTAACATAAAAATTATTGAGTGCGTGTTAAAAGTAAAATTTATAGTTAAATATATTGTTGATATTTATAAATATGCCATTTTTTAAAAATATTTTTCTCTAAACAATGATTTCTTATCTTTCATTTTGAATCTATTTATAATTTATTATAAAGTGTTATGTTCTTAGATAAACAAAATATATATATTTATAAGAATACAGAAAATATTTGAAGACTATTGTTTGGAAAAATATTTTAAGGGAGCAAGAAAAAAAAGTCAAAAGAAATAAAAAAAAGTCAAAAGAAACAAAAAAAAATATTTATATAATACTCATGAATTTAATAAACACAATAGAAAAAAATTCTAATTATATGTTAGAATGGTTTTAACTTAAACGATTAAATTTGTGTAAATAAAATAAAAAAGGGATTGTTTTTTCCACTTCCTCCATACTCTAGTGAAAAATAAAAAATATCCATAGAATTTAAAAATATACTTCCAATCACACCCTCTTATACATAATCCATTTATTATTGAGTCAAACCTCAATTTTATTTTAAAAATTAATACGGAAATGTATCTTCGTATAATTTATGGAGATGCACTTTTAGATGTCTTTTAATCAAAATATGTATCTGACCCTTTTCTTTCTTATTTCTTTTTTACCCCCTCAAACTCTGTCACCCCATATCTAGTTTTTACACCAACATCCATTTGACCAAAGAGCTCACAATCAAACTTATATTTGATAAGTTTTTAATTTTTCTATACATTTTTTAGTTCTTTATACATTTGTAAAAATTGTGCAATGTGTTTGATATGTTATATAATAGGTAATTTAGATATGTTATTTAACTGAGTAATATGTTTGATAGGTAGTTTAAACGAACAATGCGTTTTGAGAAAGTTTAATTTGCATGCATTTATCTCATTTTCGTGTTTACTAAGTTGCAGGTTAATCTGAAAATGCATTTGCATATTGGTCCAAAATGAAATATGGAAATGCATTTTCGTATTTGGTTTGTCTACAATGTTTGCTTGATTTTCTTAGTGTTTCACCTGGAATTGATTTTTTCTACAATTGTGTGATTTAATTATAGGAATTATGGCTGATAATCAAGAAAGTTTGAGGCTCGGAAGAGTGTCGCAGCCTGCATTAGTTTGTAGGGAAAAAGCTTGACTTTATCAACGATCGATCAATTCTAGTTCATTTGACACGGAGGCATCAACTTATATGGAACATGCATCTCCGACTCCGTCTTTCAGAGGAGGCAGATGTCACTTCCTAATGCTCGGGAATCCCAATCGGTCCAGGTTTTGGAACCCCGGGTTGATGTCGTTCATGAGGGGTTTCAAGGAGGCACGTCCGACTTATCGCTGCTGCCTCTATATCCGGACCATGTTGTTAGACATGTGTGGGATGGAGAAGTAAAATTCAATTGTATTCATTCTTTGAAACATATTGATCATAGTATTGACAGTTTTTTTATGATAATTTATTTTTCCGCAGGACCATGATGCTTTAAAATGCATCAATCATGACCGAAAGATTATGAATCTGCCTCCGTCTCAAGAGAAGTGGTTTCACGATGTGATGAATCTATCTGGGCTACGAGACATATGCAAGGCAAGGTATTCTATTATTAACCATGGTATGGTATCCGCGCTCGTTGATAAGTAACATTCTGAGACATCATTTTTTATCTTCCACATGATGATATGTCCATCACACTGGATGATGTCTCATGCCTGCTACAACTATCAATCATGGGATGATTGTTAGACCACGACTTGATTATCAGAGATGAGGTAGTGGAGATAATGGTCACATATTTGGGCGTTGACCTAGGGGATGCTTTAAAAGCGGTAGAAGGCACCCGAGGGTGTTATGCTGGGTTTGGATTCTTGGAGAGTCTGTATGCACAATAGCTGACAATGGCAAAGCAGGCCGCTGGTGATGATGAGTAGGTTATGCAACATAAACCGTACACATTGCGAGCATACCCGTTGTACTTTGTTGGCACGTCCAATTTTGTGGATCAGAATGCCTATCATGTGGATGCAGTTTACCTCAGATACTTCACTGACTTGGAGAGAATTCATGAGTACAACTAGGGGTTGCTTGTTTGGTCTACCTGTACTCCAAGTTAGCTAAAAATGTATGTGGAAGACCAAACAAATGACAGTTAGCTGCACGCTGTTGACGATAATATATTTGCATACTTTACTGTTTATGTACCATTTTCTTAACACTCGTGCTACACCATTTCTAATAATTCATATGTACCCATTTTAGGCATGGATCCTCCAACACTTTCCACGCATGTCTGACTGGTCATATGTTGATACCTACATTGAGGATATGCCCCATGCTTATGTACTTACCTCGCTCAAATGGAATCAGGAATCGAAGCCCTTTAGAGTGTATCTTGATCGCATGATAGCAGATGATATACACTTCTAGGAGTACGTAGATCGCCATCAGACGTTTCCCTTAGACGAAATAACTTTCTACTCTGGATGGTTAGCTTGTGGGTCACTTATGATGTATCCACATCTTCCTGAGTGCGTCATGCGACAATTCAGGTTTATGCAATGTGTTCCCAAATATCCCTTAGATTCTCCTGCAGAGATGTAGATACCATGTATGGTGATTACCTTAATCATCTTGTACTAGATGACGCACGAGGTGCCTTAGATCCTAGCAACTAGAGATGTGCATATGGCTATGTCCAATGGTATTTTTGGGTGTCAAATCCATATATGACACCGGATGCTCCAAGAGATCCACCTAGACTAACTCATCAAGATATTCTAGAGGGGGAGCAGTCTAGGACGAATCATGTTGTTGATATGTTGCCTAGATGTTGATGTATCATGGATCTTGCGTAGAAAGGTATAGGCAAATGAGTCTTTTTGGAAGGCTCTGATGCAAGGGACATTGTAGATGCAATTCTTATTAAGCTACAAAATGCATTAGAATACAGAAGGCATCAAAGGATCTGGAGGCCTGACATACACAATAGTGTAATATTTGTATTATGTAGTATATATATATATTAGGAATTATGGATATTATTATCATTTATTACTTTGTTACTATGATTTGACTATATTATTGATTATTTATTTATATATCACATTTTTATCTTATGCATTAGGTGTATGGTTTAATTTACAATTTTTTTATTATGATAGTATAGTTTTAAAATAAAAAGTATTAGTGGTATTTCATAAAAATAAGTCAGAATTTACCGTCGGAGGAAATATGGAACTACATCTATGTAACATGACACAAAAATGCATTTCTGGATCATTTTAAAGGAAAAATGAGTGTGTCTTAGTCAATACCATCTAGGGTGGTATAGGGTTAATACGTAAGTATATCACCGAATCAATTTAAGAAAAAGTGAGCGTGTATCAGTGAGAAATGCATGAGGTGCTCATAAGGTTAATATAAAAGTGTATGTCCGAATCAATTTAAAGTAAATAATGAGGGTCTGGTTCATTGGCGCGTGTATTTGGTGTGTGCAATGGGTGCGTCTGAAAATGAATTTCCAGATTTTAAGGGCATTTTTCGGATTTCCTTAGGATGCTTATCCACCACTTAGGATGGGAGAAGCAATCCTTATAAAAAAAAAGTGGCATATCTCAGATTTTAACCTTGGACAAGGATTTCAAAATGTTATACTTAACTCGCATAACTAACAAATTATTAAAAAATTTGTCCTACCACCCCATACTCATACTTGACACTCCAATTTTTCACAACACCCAAAATACTCTTATCATTATTTACTTCATCTCAAAATAACATTTGGTAAAAAAATCACTCTAAAAAAAGTAGTAAAATTCAAAAAATCCACTAATACATTTAAAATATCTGATAGTTCATATCACACAGATCTATAAAAAATAAAGTTAACACTACCAAAATTTTGATAAATTCAACATGTTTTATAATTTTCCAAAATTTTTAAAATTTAGTAGTCCATATCCGATAAACAAAAAAATAATGAAGTTATCACTATTCAGTGTTTTAAAAAATTCTAGATTTTTGAAAAATGCGGTAGTACATTTAAAAAATCTGATAGTTTATATTGGGTTGACCTATCAAAACATAAAGTTGACACTACCATATTTTTGGAAAAATCAATAAAAACTCATATATTTTTGGAAAATCTGTTAAAAACTCATAGATCCTCGAAAAATTCGGTAAAAACTCATAGGCCCCCAAGAATTCGAGGTATATTTAAAAAATCCAATAAAGAATATGATTTTACACCGGTTTTTTTATTTAAAATATGGTAAAAACTCATACATTTTTAAAAAAATCCAGAAAAACTGATGAAATTTCCCAAAAATACAGTAAAATTTCGTAGATCTTCAAAAATCTGATAAAAAGTCAAAATATTTCCAAAAACACGAGAACAAGTAAAAAATTTCTTAAAAATCCAAAAAACACAATAGTTTTTAAAAACATAAAAAATTATAAAAGATGTTGTCGTGATCACAAACGATACCTTTCAACAAATCAAAATTGAGAAACAGAGTTCTTGGGTGAACAATAAAATCAATTATAACAAAGAGAGAAAAAAGAAAGGATAAAGAAGAAAGAAGAAGAAGAAGAATTATGGCAAATTGCTATACTACTCACTTTCTCAATATTACAAAAGATTACAAGTGAATAACACAATCTGACCACACTCAACAACCTGAGTGATCTAGCCTATTTATAGAATAACTAGATAACTTGCAACCCAAGCTAACTAAACAATTGGATATCCATAACAAAAGGCCCAATTCGATAAACATTTCGATAATACATATTAGAACAGACTTCGACTATAATATATATCCTTCGACCATAACATGCGACCCATTTTTGACTTCATGCTTGTCTCATGTCCAAATACATGAAAGTCATTCCTCGACAAAGCTTGAGTTCGACCCTAAAACTCACAAATCTCCACCTTGTATCTAACTCAACAAGCAGGGATTCAACTAGCTTTCATCATGCAGCTTTATTAGCTACATGCAGTGGAAAAACTTGCAACTTGGCAATGTCTTGGTGATCATATCAGCAACATTGTCATCAGTCGAAACCTTCAGCACCAAGACTTTACCACGCTCGATTATCTCTCTAACGAAGTGTAACCTCACATTGATGTGCTTAGTTCGCTCATGATAGGCTAAATTCTTCGACAGGTATATTGCACTTTAACTATCACATCTAACAATGATACTTCGACCTTGAAGTTTCAGCTCCTTTGCAAAACCTTCAAGCCACAATGCTTCTTTCACAACTTTAGTGAGGGAAATATATTATGCTTCAGTGGTTGCTAAGGCAAAAACCTTCTGAAGTGTTGCTTTCCAACTGATTGTTGTGCGGAACATAGCAAACACATATCGAGAAATAGACTTTCTGGAATCCATACAACTTGCATAATTAGAGTCGACAAATCCTTTGATTTCGACTAAGCTATCACCACTACAGGCTCCGCCATAAATCAGGACTCGACTCAGAGACCCATTTATGTATTTGAGAATCCATTTTAAAGTTTGCTAGTGTGCCTTTTCAGAATTAACCATATACCTGCTTACAAGGCTCACTCCATACGATGTGTCTGGCCTCGTACAGACCATAACATACATCAAAGAACCTAGAATGCTACTCATATAGATCTTTCAGCTTCAGTACTCAGACTTTGAGGAGTACTAAGCTTAAACTGAGGATTTGTTGGAGTCACAACAGGCTTTGAATTCGACATACCAAACTTTTCGAGAAGATTCCGTAGGTATTCTCTTGAGATAATCACAACTTCGACTGCTTTTTATCTCTCTAGATGTCAATCCCGAGAATCCTGGTGGTAGCTCCCAAATCCTTCATTTCGAACTCCTTGCTGAGTTCAACCTTCACCTCCATTACATCCTCGACACTGTTGCTACCTATGAGGATATCATCCATATAAAGCAACAAAATAACAAGTGAATTTCCAAGTCGAAATCTGAAGTAAACACAGTGATTGAACTGGCTCCTAGTGAAACCAATGTATGCCATGAACTTGTCGAATCTCCTGTTCCAATGTTGAGGAGATTGCTTCAGGCCATACAAAGACCTATTCAACTTGCACACATAATCTTCCTTATCCTTTTCCGCATACCCTTCAGGTTGACACATCAGGATCTTTTTGTCTAGGTCACCATACAGAAATGTTGTCTTCACATCCATTTGCTCAAGTTCCAGGTCAAACTTTGCCACCATGGCTAACAACATTTGAAAGGATCTATGTTTTACAAATGGTGAGAACACATCATTGAAGTCAACACCTTATTTCTAAGTGAACCCCCTAGAAACCAACCTTACCTTAAAACGCTTCGACATCACTCCTTGGATCAACATCTTGCTCTTTTTCTTCAACAGGCATCTCTACCTGTTCCTGCTCCTCTTCAGAGATTTCTGCACTTCGACCAGCATCACTAGTTTTCTTGAACGCCATCTCGACTTCATTGAAAACTACATCACGACTTATGATACATCTTCTATGACCCGGTTCTAGGCACCACAACCTATAACCTTTGACTCCATCAGGATATCCAAGTAACATGCATCTCAGAGCTCTAGGTTCGACCTTGTCTTGCCTAATGTGAGCATAGGCTAAATAACCAAATATTCTCAAGTTGTCGAGATTAGGTGGTTGACCCGACCAAACTTCTTCAGGTGTCTTCATTCCCAAAGCAGTCGAGGGACATCTATTTATCAGATAAGCTGCTATAGAAACAACCTCCGCCAAAAACACCTTCTTCAATCCAACACTAACTAATATGCATCTAACCCTTTCAAGGATTGTTCGACTGAATCTCTTAGCTAAGTCATTTTTCTGAGGAGTACCTGCTACAGTCTTATGTCTTGCAATCCTAGACTCAACATAGTAATTTCCAAAAACTTCGTTGTAGAACTCAAGGCCATTGTCGACTCTCAACCTCTTAAGCTTTCTGCCAGTTTGAGTTTTGACCAGAACCTTCCAACTTTTGAAATTATCAAAGGTTTCATCCTTAGTCTTCTGAATGAAAACCCATAATTTTTTGGAATAGTCATCAACTATGGATAGAAAATACCTTGCACCTGCCTCTAAAGACCAACATGAATGTAATCAAGGGATCCATGTGTTCTTTGTTTACCTTTGTTAAACTTAGCCTTACAAGATTTACCAAATACATAAGGTTCATAAAACTCCAACTTCTCGACTTTGTCACCACCTAGCAGGTTCTGTTTCCCCAGTTCGACCAGGCCTCTTTCACTGACATGACCCAATCTCACGTGCCATAATTCTGTCTTCGACACTGGTTTCGTGGATGCAAAATCTGCTAAACCACTCACAACCTCAGCCTCAAGGGTATACAAGTCTTGTTTCTTCACGCCTCTCAAGACTTCCTTTGAACCCTTCATGAATTTCAGGATACCTTGCTCTCCTTTGAAGACATATCCTTTCTTTTCAAATTCACCAAGAGAAATCAAATTCCTCTTAAGGTCAGGTACATACCTAACCCCATTCTATAGCCTTATTGACTCATCATGAAGCTTGAATCTTACAAATCCAATACCTGCAATCTTGCAAGCTTTATTGTTTCTCAGCAGCACTGATCCACCATCTTGATCACATAGTTATTCAAACACATTCTTGTTTGGAGTCATATGCCAAGTACATCCAGAATCCACAATCCACTCTTTGCAAGAGTTACTTCTCGACACCACAAGGGTATCAGATGATCCATAATCATCTTGCACAATAGCTTCATTGTCATTGTCTTTACCTCCTTGATTACTCAGGCGCTCAGGACACATCTTTCTTGTGTGACCCTCCTTCTTACAATGATAACACTTAATCCCAGAAATATCAGCACCGTAAGACTTCTACTGAATTTTACCTTTCTTATTCTCAAACCTACCATCTCTCTTCGGTGATTTCCCTTTTACGGACAACCCTTCGCCAACTAATGATGATGGTTTCTGCTCCTTTCTTTCGTTTTAATTCTTCGAATATAAGGCTGCTTGAACTTCTTCAAAGGTTGGGACTCTCTTCCATACAAGAGGGCTTATTTTAAGTGAGCATGTGACTTAGGTAAAGAACACAACAATAACAACGCTTGATCTTCATCATTGATGGTAATATCAATATTTCAAGATCAAGAATCAGCTTGTTGAATGTATCCAGATGCCCTGTCAATGTTTTATCTTCATTGATCTTGAATGAATATAAAGCTTGCTTCAAGTACAAACGATTCACCAAGGACTTTGTCATATACAATCCTTCGAGTTTCAGCCAAACACCAGTTGTTGTCGTCTCCTTCGAAACCTGTCTAAGAGCCTTATAACCAAGACTTAGAACAATTGCATTGTGGCCTTTTTCCTTCTCTGTCAATGCAACATCCATGGCATATTCTCTCTTTAACACTTCTAACAAACCCTGTTGATTTATCACATGAGTTAGATATAAACCATACAACAAAACCTAAAACCTTTGACATCCCTTAATCACTAGGATTTATCACGTATAATATTGTTAACAAGTACAATTGGCGCCTACCATAAGGTTGGTAAAACTGACTCAGGCCTCAAGTTCAACCCACATCATACATATATAAAACTGTTGGCAAAACCCTTCTTTGAAGGCATAACCTTCTATTCCGGATGGTTGGCTTGGGGTTCACATATGTTATATCCTCATCTGCCTGAGTGCGTCATTTGGCAGTTCGGCTACATGCAGTTTATTCCCAGAGATCCTTCTGAGTCTGCTCCTCTCGCTATGACACGTAAAAATATGGATACATGTTTGATGATTATCTTAATCATCTGGTAGCGCATGAGGCATAAAGTATCATAACTCCTAGCGACTGGAGTGTTGTATATAGCTACATTCACTGGTATTTCAGGGCGTCACATTTTTATATGACACCGGATGCTCCCGGAGATCCACCCAGGCCAACTCATCAGGAGATACTAGAGGGAAAATGTGGTATTTTGGATCGAACTCTAGTCTCGACAGGGATAACTTCATGGTTCGAAAAAGGTTTAACGTGCAGTCAAGTCTATTCACATGCTGGTCTTGTATACTGTAGTTGAAGTATGCTCAAGCATGCAATAGTCGAAATGCTAGGATTGTTAGCATGTCGAATTGAGGCTTGCTTGTAAGCTCAATTGTTAAGTTAGCTTGTAAGCCTAAGTTAGCTTAGTAGTCTATAAATAGACTAATTCTCTCAGGTTGTTGAGAGAGAGAGGTTAATTGTTGTTATTCGCTTGTAATCTTTGAACCCTTATTGAGCAAGTGAATAGTAACGTAGTTTAACTAATTCCAGTTCTTCTTCTTCCTTCTTCTCTCTCTCTTTTGTAAAATATAATAGGATTTCTTGTATTTGTTCAAGAAACTCAATCTTTCTCATATTTTGATTTGTTCTTGACGATATTGATTCACAACAAAAAGCATGTTAGGGCATATCATGTTATTGATGTGTTGTCTAAATGTCGTTGTATCATAGAGATTGGGCAAACGAATATAGACAAAAGACTCTTTCCAGATGGCTCTGAGGTGAGAGACATTCTAGATGCCATTATGAGGGAGACACGAGAGGCACCGCAGTACAGGAGGCAGCGTAGGAACAGAGGTCTGGGTGCGTTATACGAAGTAGTATTTAGTATTTGTATTAGGACCACTATTTTTGGTTCTATTTTATGTTGACTTCATTGCGTACTCCCGATTTATTAATTGATATATGTCATTTTCATATTATTTTGAAAGTGTATGGTTTAATTTATACAAAATAGAAAATTATATTATATATCGTCAAATTCATCAAAGTGTCTCTAAATGTGTTTCTGGATATGCAACTCTGAATTCTGTCTAGTGTGAATATGGAGATGCATCTCCGAAACAATTTATGTAAAAAAAATGACATTTCAGTGAGAAATGTATGAGGGTATACATGAAGTAGTTTCGGAGATACATCTCTGAAAAAAATTTTAGAAAAAAATTGGGATGAGACTTAGTGGGAGTGTGTTTCAATAAGACTCTGAGTATGTTTAGAAAGACATTTTCGAAATTAAATGAGTATTTTCAAATTTTTATAAGATATTTTTTCACTATATAAGATGAGATTAAAAACTCCTTAAACATAATGCTTAAAGTTTTGAATCAAAATATTATGTTCAAATCATTTTATGAGATTGTTCGAAATAGAATGTGATTATCCTCATTTTATGTAATTGTTCGAAATCGAATGCCATTATCATGAGACTCTCCCATAATCCAACAACTCATAGTACATTCACATTCTCAAAAACAAATATCTAACAATATCTTTAAATATTATGACACAAAACTATATACGAATAAATAAACTCTCTCTCTCTTTCTTCACAAAAATTAGTTTATGTAAAATTTTAACATATAGCATTTCAACCAAGTAAAAATAAGTGACTATACCACTTACATTTTTTTTCCAAATGTGGGATGTCCACGATTATTTAAAGCTAATTTAATAAAATAAGTGACTATACCACTAATTTACAATTTATTTATTTAGTTATTAAATCCACTAATTTTAGATACATAGATAAGTCTCCCACTACTTTAAGTGAGAATGTCTAGAGCTGAAGATAAGTGATAAGCAAAATGATAATGATAGTAGACTTTATTTTCCTGACATACCATTATAAAATGAACTATATGTAGCCTTGAGTCTTGATTGACTATAATAAAGAAAAAACCAAATCTATTTGTCGAGTGAACAACTGAGTTTTTTTTAGGTCGGTCTAACAAAATTATGGGAAATTTAAAATTAAATACTTTTAATATAATAAAAATTTATATTTTTAATTATTATATTTTAGTTATTTTAGAATGTAAAACTATTAAATTATTATTATTTATTTAATTTAATATTTTATTTTAATTAATAATAAAATTAACTCATCTAAACACTCTTTTTATTATTTAAAAAATCATAATTGAAAAATAATATATATATATATATATATATATATATATATATATATATATATATATATATATATATATATATATATATATATATATATATATATATATATATATATATATATATATATATATATATATATATATATATATATATATATATATATATATATATATATATATATATATATATATATATATATATATATATATATATATATATATATATATATATATATATATATATATATATATATATATATTAAGTCTCCTACTATTTTAAAAAGAGTTAAATATATTTGTAATCCTTTTAAATATCTCAAATTTCGTTTTTAGTCCCTTAAACTATTTTCTTAAAAAAATGATTCTCCTAAAATTCTTCGTCCACTTTTAGTCTCTAATACTAAAATCGTCGTTAAAACTATCGCTAATTTAGTTCTTAAATTAAAAACTGTCGTTAAAATCGTCGTTAATTCTGTCGATAAGTTGTAAAATCCATCGCTAAGTTGTAAGGGAGATTAAAAGTGTGAATTAAAAATTTTATGAAAAAAACAAAATTAAAATATTTATGAGAGCTATAAATATATTTAATTCTTTTAAAAAATTCAAAATTTTATATTATTAAATATTCTAAATAAGTGTTATCCTTTAATTTGTATATATTGAAATTTAAAAAAGTTATAAATAAAAAATCATTAGATAAGATCATATATAAATAAAAAATAAAAAAAGAGAGAGGGTGGCCTATCCCTAGGCCGACCTGTGTTTTGTTTAGCCATGCAATTTCCAAATCAGAAAATGGTAGTGGATGCAATATTGCTATTATAATAAAACAAATACATTAAGTAGCTAATAGTTTTGTATATGAATGTTTCAAGACCACTAAATTTTAAAAAGAGAACCAGAATTGATCTCTCCATTCGCAATTCACACTAGTAATATTAATTAATATGTACTTGGTTAATGGAGATAAACTGTTAAGGAGTTGATTAAGGCTCTAATTTCCCCTCTTGTCACACCAGTAATATTAGTATGTACCTATTTGAAGTCACTTTCAAGTGTGGTAGAATAATGAGGTTATGGATTGGCTATCATCCATGATCTCCAATGAGCTACTCATACAGGTTTGGATATGATTTCTTTTCTGTATGATAATAAATTGATTGTGGACAGTAACAATAAAGAGCTGGATCCACTAAAAAAAACTGAATTTTGCCACGTAAAATTTACTTAAAAAATTATTTTATAAGTTAGTATCAACGATGTGATTATTCACGTGGCAGGAAAACGTGTGGTAACTTTGTTGCCACGTGAAAATCACGTCGCAACGTAATTTTTACATCGCAACAAATAAAATAGAGTTTCAATCACAACAGACGTAACAGAGAAAGTCGCAGACGTGTATAAGAAAATTGCGACGTTATATTTACGTGGCAAGTTGCAACGTGAATATCACTTGACTAAATTTTTTTTAAATTTTATTTTAACTATTACACATGCTATATACTATTAAAGATTTATTCTATATATACTATTAAACATATACTATTTTTAATATATAAATTATACTATATATAAAAATTTGTTTTTAAAATAAAAATATTATACGATAAACAAAAATATAACAAAATTTTTTTAATAACAAATAATAATATAAATATAATTTTGTTTTTAATATAAACATAACCAGATAAAAATAAAATATTAAAAATAGTATATTTGGTTTTTAATATTCTTTTTTTAATATATAAATTTATACTATATATAATTTTTTTTAATAACACATAATAACATAAATATAATTATGTTTCTAATATTAATATAACAAAAAATAAATAAAACATTAAAAATAATATATTTCTGTTTTTAATATTCTATTTCTAAAAATAATATTTTGTTTCTAAATTCATTAAAAATAAAACATAAATATAATTTTAATATTTTGTTTTAAATATATATATATATATATATATATATATATATATATATATATATATATATATATATATATATATATATATATATATATATATATATATATATATATATATATATATATATATATATATATATATATATATATATATATATATATATATATATATATATATATATATATATATATATATATATATATATATATATATATATATATATATATATATATATATATATATATATATATAAATAACTTGAAAAATATAATTTTAAATATTCTATTTTAGTATTCTGTTTTTATATATAAATAAAACATAAATATAATTTTAAATATTTTGTTTTAATATATATAAATAAAACATAAATATAATTTTAAAAACTATATATAAATAAAACATAAATATCATTTTAATATTCTGTTTTAAAAAATATGAATATTCACATAAAATTAATATTATGTTTAAATATATATATATAAATAAAATTAAACATTAAAAATTATAACTTTATATATATTTCTGTATTAATATATATAATCTGTTTTAAAAATATGAAAAATAAAAGCAGAAAATAAATACAGAAAAAATATTTCTATATTATTATTTCTAAATTATTTAAACAGAAAAAATTCGAAAAATATTAATGTGATAATTTTAAATACAAAAAGTATTAATAAATTATTTATTTTTCATTTCAGAAAATAAATATAAAAAAATATTAATATAATAATTTAAACAGAAAAAATTAATTCACAAAATATTTTACAACAATAAAAATAAAACTAAACATCTACCAACAATCCAAAATTAATAAATCAAACTAAAATAAAAAATTAAATAGCAAAAATACCTCTTCTTCAAACTCCTTCAATCTTCTAGTAAAATATCTTCTTCAATTTCCTTCTTGTTTTCTTCTTTCAATAATATTGATAATTTGACAAAAAAAACACTAATATTAAACTCAGATAAAAATGCATTTTAAACAAAATTAATAAAAATAAATTCAACAATAATCATATTAAGTGAAAATATATATTACCTGAGTAAGAAAAATGAAGAAACAAAGAAGAAGAAGAAGAAGAAACAGGTTGTGTAGTTAAGAAGAAGAAGAAACAGAGAAATAGAAAGAAGAAAATTATAATAAAGTGTGGTCTGGAAAGTTGGACACACATTTAATAAATAAAACCCCAACGACGTGAAATTCACGTCGCAATGTTGCCACGTGAAATTCACGTTGCAACCTATAACGGCTCAATTTTAAAAATTCACATTAATCACGTAGCGACATGATTATCACTTTGCAACTTTGCCATGTGACATTCATGTCGCAACTATTCCAACGGTCATATTGTTTTTGTCAGTCAACCTGCAGCACCAGTGACCCATCACTTCTGCGTCAGATTTTTTCCCTCCTAAATGATTGCGACGTGATATTCACGTCACAACAAAAATTTTAAAATTTTCACTCTTCTCGCTTCAGTAGATCTGACCCTTTTAATTGTTTTTTTTTTAATTTAAATGTTGTGACGTGATTTTCACGTCACAAACGTTTTTTTTATATTTTAAATCTGACAGACCATGTGCTACATTTACTTATTATTTTAATATTAAAAATGTTAGTGACGTGAAAATCACTTCACAATTGTCCATATTTTACCACGTGATTTTCACTTCACTCAATCACGTGATTGGACACAACTTTTTTTGTAGTGATTATTTCAATAAATTAGTTAGTAATGAAAATATAGGGATCAACTCATCAAAGAAAATTAGTGGTACACACCTGATATTAAACAATAATTAAATTATACTACATTATGGGACACAAAATGTTGTTTTACGGTTTTAAAAAAACTATCATAAAAAAAATTATTGGATTGAATCGTGGACTAAGTTGCTCTTTTTAAAACGTTTCATATTACTGTTCAAAGATGTGCAAAAAAGTCACTCAACTACATCTACAAGATAAAATAAATGTAGTCTATATTGTAAGATTATTACTTGACAGTAAATAATCAGTCTATAAATATACCCTCTGAAGGTACAAAACCAGTCGAATATAATATAAGGATATAAATATCACTCTAGTATACGATATAAAGAGCAATCATAATAATTTTCAAAAGATGAAAAATTTAAATAACTTTTTAAGGAGAATTCAATAATAGTCGTATGACCGCTCAAATAATTTCTAAAAAGAGGAGAAATTCAAATAATTCTCAAAAGAGAATCTAAAAAAATACTTGATAATTTCTCAAACAAGGAGAAATTCAAATAATTCTCTAAAAGAAAATTTAAGAAAATACTCGAAAAATTCAACGAGTAGAAAGAAAGGGGAAGAAGTTAGCACTTCGACAATTCGAAAAACGTAGAGTAATGAGAGTGAGGAAGGAAAAAATCAAAAGAAATTTTTTGAGTGTTTTGGAATGAAACATGCACATTCCTTATATTATGAAGTAAGTTAGTCAAGGTATCTAATCTAAGTAATATGTGCAAACAAGTTTACAATCAAAGTAGTCATATTTCTTTAAGATCTTCTCCATACAGTGAGATTTATTCAAAGAAATTCTTTGCTCGGATCTAGTGATCTTGATACCAAGAATCACGCTAGTTTTTCCGAGGTCTTTCATATCAAAGTTTTTGCACAATAGTGGTTTCACATCATTAACGACATGAATGTTTAATCCATGTATGAGTAAGTCGTCTACATAAAGATATATGATATTGTAAATGTCATTTTCAAATTTGTAATAAACACATTTTTCACTTTCAATAACTTTTTACTCATTTAATATCATTAAGTTAACCAACTTTTCATGCCATTACTTTGGATCTTTTTTTAGACCATACAAAAATTTATCTAACTTACATATCTTGTTTTCTTGCCCATGAATCACAAACGCTTTTGGTTGATCCATATACATTTCTTCTTCTAAGTCACCATTTAAAAATATGTTTTAACATCAATTTGGTGTACTATTAAGTTATAAATAGTAGAAATTGCAATAATACTATAATGGATGTAATTATAGTGACTGAAGAAAAGTATTGAAGAAATCTATATTTTCTCTTTGCCTAAAACCTTCGGTTACAAGGCGAGCCTTGTATTTATCATCTATTCCATTAGGTTTTAGTTTCTTTTTCCAAACTTATTTACAACTAATTGGTTTGCAACTAGGAGGCAAGTCTATGAAGTTTTAGGTCATGTTAGGTTCTAGAGAATCTATCTCATCGTCAATAGCTTCTTGCCACAAACCTGCATCCAAAGATGATAAGACTTCTTGAATATTTGTTGGATTTTAATCTAGTATATAGGCCATATAATTCGACCCATAGTTGAACAATCTCTTTTTTTTTTCTAGTTACTTCGTTCTCTATTTCTATTTGATAGAATCTTTAGGAAAAGAATAAAATTTCCGTCGAGCTAAAAAAATATATTGATGTTTCTAGTAAACTAAAAAAAAAAATCGTTTAATAGCTATTTTGCTTCACTCTCTCCTATACAAAACAAATAAAAAAATGGGAAGATTTAGTTATGATTAGAAACTAATCTTTAGCAACTCTTACTTTTTTACTTTGTCGAAGTACTGTTCTACTTCATCATTGCTTTCAGTGTTTCTTATCACAAGAATGTAATTATATTCAATGCCCCTATTATTCTCGATTTGAAAGGAAAATTGTCTTTATAGAATTTAACATCATTTGATTCTTTGATCACTATATCTTTTAGGCGATAACATCTATATGTCTTATTGCTTGCCACATACCCAATGAATACCCATTCATAGGCTTTACTAGTGAGTTTAACTTGTTTCTGATCTAGAATTCTGACATAAGCCAGACAATCCTAAGTTCTAAAATAAGACAGCTTTGGATGTCTTTTATTCAATATCTCATAAGGATAGATCTTATTTTTAGACTTGGAAACTCTATTTAGAACATAGAAAACAATCAATAAAAATTTCCCCCACTAGTGGGATGCAACACCAAAATTCAACATAATAATAACAACTAATTCAATAAGACTTCTATTATTTCTTTTTGTTTTACCATTTATTTTAGGAGAATATGACACAATCTTTTCATGTTGTTTATAAAACTATTAAATAAACCAAATCATACTCATTTTTATATCACTACAAAACCTCCTAATTTTCTTCCTAAATTGACTTTTCAATTTCATTCACAAAAGTCTTTAATATACAAATTTCAACAAAATATAATTCTTTGTAATAGTGTATAAATCTGTTATGGACTGGGCCGACGCTTAGCTCACAACAAGCAGACCCAAGCCCCAATGAAATTGGGCCCAAGAATACCACGCTAACAGGCAGAATTCCCGTCGAGCAGGACCCTCGCTTCCGACCAGCCAGTCTGCCTTTTCCCCTTCGTCGGGCAGGACCCTTGCATCCAACCAGCCACCTTTGTCTGCCCGGGTGACTCCTCGGGCCTTCCCCCATGTTCTCCACGTGTCCCTAACGCAGGGACACGTCATGACGTAACTACCCACTTCATGGAGATTCGGTTTTCCTCCTCCCGGATAGTGCGGAACAGTTATCCTAGGGCGAAGACCACATCCTGATCTTCACGACGCCACGTCAGCCCTAGCAGTTACTAACATTAGGCATGACAGCCTAGCCTAGTGTTAGGTAACTGTTGGCTCTGCGCTGGGGGCGCACTATAAATACCCTCTTCACTAGAGGGTCAGGTAACTGAACTTTCTTACTCTCTCTGTACTTGCTTCCACTCTGCTCGTCACTTACTTTGGCATCGAAGTATGTTTCAAGTACACCCCCCTCCTTTTCTACACTTTGGGTAAATAGCTTCCAGATCGACGAAACATGGTAGATCATCGATCCCCTTCTAGTCAGGTACGATTAGTGGCGCCGGTCACATAGGGACATCTCAACTCCGTGAGATCGACGTCAGGGACGACCAGACTGCCTCCCCTTCATCCGAGGACGCGCCGCACCACGACGCTCCTCGGGCAAGAAGTCCGACAGTGTTCCATCCTATCCTCACTCTGGCCGACGCAGACCCGACGATGGTTGCCCTCTTTGCAGCCATCAACCAGACGAACTAGATGTTGTTCCAGCAGAACGAGCGCATAGGCGCGCTGGAACACGAAACCTCATCCCGCTCTCCTCCACAGAGAAATGAGCGCGGGAACTCTTAGAGCCCTTCCCCCCAACCACTCCAACGTCGAACACAATTGGAGAGGCCCTAACCCGTGGCCTCCAAGAAGCGAGCGAGGTCGCCGGCTCAGAAGGACAGACGCTCTCAGGAACCGAGGACGGGGAGACCCGAGGCCCCTGTCTGGAAATCGAGGGTACATAACCAACCTCCTCCTCGGCTCGGGCCCTCACCCCCTCAGTCCCCGATCCTTAGCGACGAGGAAGACTACAGGACCCCATTGTCCCGAGAGATCATGGCAACCCCCATCCCCCACGGGATGGAAAAATCGCCCGTGCTCTCAACGTACGACGGAACCTCAGATCTGGATGACCACCTGGAAGGCATCGAGGCTATGCTCGACTATCGAAACGTCCGGGGAGCCATCAAGTGCAGGCTCTTCCCAACGACCCTATGAAAAGGTGCTATAACGTGGTACAAAAGCCTAGAACCAGACTCCGTTACATCGTGGAGGGTCCTGAAGGACCTGTTTTCGCGACACTCCACGACATCCAGACGCCACCTGAAGACGGAGGCAGCGCTGGGCGCGATCATCCAGGCCCCCAACGAGCCCCTCAGGAACTACATTGAGAGGTTCACGAGGGAGGCAATCCAGGTTACAACTTCTGACGAGATGAAACATTACCTGATGGAGCAGGGGCTACGTCGAGATTCAAAATTCTACGAGGCTGTGGCCATCCATCGGCCAGAATCACTTCAAGACTTCCTCGACAAAGATCGTCATTATATCCGGTTCGAGGAGACGCAGGCCGCCAACACCGCCCGCGACATCCGGAACAAAAAGACTCCCCGGAGATCTCGAGATGAAGGGACCTCGGGCCAACGCTGCGGAGGGGACAGACGACGAGAAGACCGCCCCGAGAACCCCATGAACAACGGGGTTCTGTCGGACGCTTCACCGAATACACGACGTTGGTCGCTTCCTGCGAGTGTATACTGGCGGAGTGCGCCAACTCAGAGTTCGTCGGGGGAGGAGTCCGCTTTCCAAAATCAGCACCCACCAAAGCCAACATGGACAAATCTAAGTACTTTCGCTTCCACCGAAGCCACGACCATGTGACAGAAGACTGCATCCATATGAAGGATGCAATCGAAATTCTAATCAAAGACGGGCATTTGAAGAGGTACACACGGGGTGGGGACCCACTACGACAGGAGGCCCCCGAGGCTAAGAAAATCGAGGACCTCCCTCTTCCCCACGATGACTCCGGCCTACAGGTAGCTCTCACCGTTGGCCAGCCAGAGGACTGGTTCGCCCTAAGAGAATTCAGCCTCCCCGCCGAGCTTCAGTTACCCGAGGAGCTGGTTCGCCCCACCAGCCGGTGGGAATACTTCCCGAGGGCTATGGTCATTTCTGGCGGGACCCCGAGCAAACTCTCAGTGGGATCAATTAAGCGGAAGTTTAACGATCTTATGAGCAACAGCTCCGGCAAGATGATCACCCTTGACAAGTTCTGAGGTTGATCCAACCCGATCATCTTCTACCTCGAGGAGCTCCCCGGGGGATCCCTGAACTCAAACATTCCCCTCCTGATCCAGGCACAGATGGCCAACTTCAATGTTCGACGCATCCTAGTCGACGGGGGAAGCTCGGTGGACATCATGTACACCCATCTCTTTGCGACGCTTCAGCTCGACGAATCCAACTTATCCCCCTACCTAGGCTCTGATCTACAGGGCTTCAACGGGACGACGACGAGGCCGTGGGGGTACGTGGAACTCAAGGTCACATTCGGGGAAAAGAAAACGGCCAGGGAAATCAACATCCATTTTTTGGTCGTCGAATGCTTGTCTCTGTACAACTGCATCCTGGGCAGGACAATGATGGCCGAACTTATCGCAGTACCGTTGACCGTCCACCTAAAGATGAAATACTACACCAGGTTGAGAGTCGTCGTCACCCTCAACGGGGATATCGAAGTTGCTCGTCGATGCTTTGACGCAGCGATGAAGGGCCTTAGTACAATCGGTCCCACAACCAAAGTAACTAAGCCACCTCCCGTTCGGGAAGTCAAACCGAAGGATCACGTCGACGCTGTGGACCTCAACTGTCATCTCACCGAAGGGCCTAACCACGAGGACGAAGCCAGCGAAACCAACGGGCAGCCTTTCCACCCAACGCGCCCCATTCCAAACAGGGACTTCGAGCTCGAGTCCCTCGGGGCAGACGCAACGAGGACCATGCAGATTGGGGCAGGGATGCCCGACTTGGCGAGGAAGTAACTGAAGGCCTGCCTCTGTGAGAATGCTGATCTCTTCGCTTGGAGCGTCGTAGAGATGCCCGGACTCGACCCTGAGGTCGCCTGCCACCAGCTCTCTGTCAACCCGGCCGCTAGGGCCGTAGTACAACGTAGATGTAGGCAGTCCCCCGAAAAGTCGGCGGCGGATGAAAAAGCTATTAAAGACCACCTAGAGGCGAATTTTATTTCGGAAGCCCAGTATTCAACCTTGTAGAGCATCGCTCTATCTTTGTTTCAGCATCGGGCATTTTATTTTTTAGCTTATGCCTTGGTGCTTTACTTCCGCTTTCCACACATATTCTCGTGTTTTCTTCAGCTCTCTCTATTCTTCTTGTTGTTATTCTTTTCTTCTGATATCTTCTCATCATTTTCTCTTACTACAGATCATTTTCTCTCACTACTCATCATTTTCTTCAAGCATTCAGATCTTCAATATATAGATCTTGAGAATAGATCTGTTGGAGGGTATAGATGGAAACGTATTCTAACAATAAGTTCCCAACAATCACTTGAAGGAATGGTCTCATCATAATACAAAAAGATGTCATTGCGCCATCTTATCTAGGTAAAGGTCACATACTACTTTGTACTTTTATATTCAATATATTATCCAACCATTCTTGATCTTCTATCTTCTAGTTCTTCAGAGGCTTCAGATGTATAATTGATGAAGCATGTGTAGAGAGATCAATACTTGTAACTTTAGAACCTAAGTCTTCAGAATCGCAAATCTTCTTTCAGCAGAACCTGTCTTAAGAGTCTTTAGCACTTAGTTTTTAGAAGTGATATCTTCAGAAACTTCAGAGCTTGTTTCATCAGAACCTCATCTTCAGAATTTTCAGAACTTGTTCAACACATACTTGTCCTCAAAGTCTTCAGAACTTCGTTCAACTGCACCTTTTCTTCAGAATCTTCAGAGCTTTGTTGCAATTGAAATGATGTCTTTAGAAACTTCAAAACTCGTTCAACAGAACCTTGTTTTCAGAATCTTTAGAACTTGTAGCGATATAAGCACATCTCTTAGAAAGCCTTCAAGGCTTACTTACAAAGTCACAATCAGAAGGTTTAGTACTAATGTTCTTCAGAACCGTTGCATTAAAAACATTTTTGAAATTTTGACTTTATCTTGTATACAACATATGTTTTCTTCCAAAGTGTTTAGTTCTGAGTCTGATGACGTCACACACCTTTCTATCAAAGTCAGATCTTGTTTAGAAAAAGTTACACACTAGAAAGAAACCATAGAGTACCGAATTGTTCTCTAAGATAACATGTGCAATTATCATCAAAACTTAAGGCCAAATGCAAAACCAATCTTGTTCTTAGGATTTGCCTCTTTTTTATTATGACAAATAATGTATTTTGATAGAGAAATTCGTACAGGGTAATAAACATAAACCATATAGTCAAAGTTAAGCAAACTAGCTCCCCCTGAATCTGTTACTCTTAAAATTCATTTATGCTTGTTCAGAGTCTCCCCCTGATCCCAAGATTTACAAAATAATTTTGAAGTACATAGTATAAGAATAGAGAAGGAATACTTCTCAGTGACGTCGCATCAGAGTCTGACTAGAATTGTCTGGTCTTCATCTTAGAACCTGGCTTTCTATCAGAACACGATGACATTATCAGAATCTGATTAGTAACTTGCTTGATGTATCACATCATGTAACAAAAATTAGTTCTTTCAATATCTTGAACATATCACCAAAAGGTGCAGACATCAACATGTCATAAGAAGGTTCAAAACTTGAACAAATCCAGAATGACCATTGTCACACCCTCATTTTCACCATAGCCTTTCATATCCTACATTCGTCATATCATACATCGTTCTAGTGCATACCGAGCATGTGGATTTACAAGGTAAGGATTGAGTCGTTCTATTATCATTCGTTTCAAATAAGAGAAGTTGCCTATCATGGGTTACATTGAAGAAAGGTTCATCATCTAAGTTTTGGTTCAAGTTGGAAAGTCTACTCATGTAGATTTCTTCAAGGAGAAACTTAATTGGGAAATATTGAGGTATTCAAGGTCAATGTCCCTAATGGACATGATTTGCAAGGCCTAATTCAAGATTTCATCATCCAACTTAGTTTCAAATTCTATGTTCAAGTGGGATTCAAATTTGCAAGATATGAGTCAAGATCACAAGTTCATAATTCAAGACTTCATCCATTTCAAATAAGGGTATAAGGGAAATCCACTATTCCAAATTCAAGATTCATGAATTCAAGATTAGATTCAAGAATGTTACAAAGGGAAATTTCATGACATTTGCAAGAATGTCACATTTGTTGAAATATTTTCCAACTCTAAGCAATGCTTAGAAAATTAAGTTATTTCTAATCTTAATTCAAGTTTCTAATTAATTTTATGTTATGGTACCCTTCATGCCTCATCAAATCTCCATGTGCTACATATAATTCATAACCAATTAAACCTAAAAATATCCAAGGAAAATAATTAAGGTTTAATTCAACATTGGAGCATTTCAAAAGCAAAACCATTTATGCTTATTCATGGGCAATTTCAAGACATTTTTTAATTGATCCAAAACAGACCCATGACCAACTAATTCCCAACCAAACAAATCATGTCACAAAACTTAAGGAACTAGCTCATGTTGGTTCACTTACATGCCAAAATTAAGAATTTCAAAATTCTGTCAAGGGGAGAAGCATGGACCACAAGGACAACCCAAGAACAAGTGAATAAAGGAGAGCAATGCAGAAAAAACAGCACTAGGAAAGTGCAACAGCAAATGCAGAAAAAGCAACATGCTAGAAATGGAAAGAAATGGGGTTGCACCAAGAAAGTGGTAATAAGTATTTCCAAGTATAGAAATTCTGAAACTTGAAGCATGTGCAAGCTCTATTACTTTGGTACAACAACAAAAGTGCAGCAGAAAAAGTAAGATTTCTAGAAATGAAGAGGAAAAGGATGCACCAAGAAAGTGACATTGGACATTTCTAAGTGTAGAAATTCTGAAGTTTGAAAACATGTGCAAACCCTAATGCTTTGGCTATAAAATAAAAGTAACAGCAGTAGGAAAAGGGGCCCAATAAGAAAGAAAAAAGGTGGCATTGAGAACAAGAGAGCTTATAGAGAAAAACAGAAAAAGAAAAGGTAGAAACACAGAGGAAAACCTGAGAAAAACACATCCAGCAAAAGACCTTGGTGGCTAGGAGGAGAGTAGAAGTTCTGAGGTATCCATCTCTCTAAACCTTTCTCTTTTACATTTTCATATTATTGCATTGCTTGTTTTATTTATTGCTTTTTATCTTTGTTAGTTAGGATAACATTTATTGATGTATATATTATAATGAGGTCTCAAGAGTGACCTATGTTGTATGGAAAAAGTATAAGGAAAGGAGAGAACATAGTGTAGTTTTCATGGTGAAATGAGTTAAAAAAAACTCAAAAATATTGTCATGTTCGCTGGCAAGCACGCACAGCGAACTTTGCCCCCTTTCTCCTCTGTTTCTATGAAAAAAGGCATATTCTGGAAAAAACAGCACGAAGTTCGCACAATGAACTTCTTGATGTTTTTTCTGGGCAGGTTCGCTGGCAAGTTCGCATAGCGAACTTTGGCCCCTTTCGCCTCTGTTTGTGAATAGTGTGTATTCGCTAGGAAGTTCGCACAGCGAACTTGGTGAGTTTTACTAGCAAGTTCGCACAGCGAACTTCAGTTCCTTTTGCCCCTGTTTGTGAATAGTACACTGATCTAAAAAAAACTAAGAAGTTCGCACAACGAACTTTTCATACTTTTTTCTTTTTTTTTTCATGTCTCATTTTTCAAGCCGACTAGCCCGATGTGGTTGTACGACCATTGTATGTGGATATTATTATGGTCATTGTTGACTTTTGGTTCTAAAAACTATTTTCAAAAATAAACTCTCGATTTTATCGAGTCATTTTCAACCTTGTAAGTCGATTTCCTTGTGCGTCACCATCAACCTTGTTCGCATCACTTCAAACATTTTTACAAGCAATAAAACCCTTGATCCAACGTCAAGTGGTATTTTTCTCACAAAAAAATCCAAAAAAAGAAAAAAAAACAATAAAGATACGATTGGGGTTATACGCCATGAGCTTTAAAGTGGTGGAGAAGGAATGAGAATAAAACCTCTCCTACACTCGTTCCGAATGTTTTGAATACAAGGCGCTCGACTTGGTTATTTGAAACATTCATCTTTATCCAAAGTCTTTAGTGTGATCCTAATCAAGAATAATTTCTTCCCAACACCCTAAAAATAACATCAACTCATCAAACTTATTTTTGCCTTAGGGCATCAATCCGAAAACTCTTTTTCAAGGTCTAAAATCAACCAACATACAATAATTTCACAAGCCTCCGAACTACGGATCTCTGATTCTTCACTTCTTTTAAGTGAGAATACGTAGGCACAAGGGCCACAATCCTTGGCTAGCACTCTAATAAAAAAAAACCAACCCCTCTTTTCTTTTAAGCAAGCAAACTTTTAGATTAAAACACCCATTCCAGCTAAACAACTTAGAAGGTTCCCATCGGGTACGATGGATGCGAGGGGGTGCTAATACCTTCCCCTCGCATAACCGACTCCCGAACCCTAAAACTTGGTTGCAGTGACCATGCTCTTTTCCTAAAGGTTTTATTGTTATTTCCCTTTTCCTCCTTGGGATAAATAAAATACAATGGAGACTCTGTGTCATTTTTCGCGTAGCGACAACCATGTCTTGATCAGATATCCATAAGCTCCACGACGTTTGAAGTACTAGAGTCTAGCTACCATGCTTTCAGAAAGTTCACAACTTCTGACAAGCCTGAGGTATTAGAGCACTCATAAACGTTCTTTCAGAATGACCATGCTTCTGATTAATGAGTGGTCAAAACCGATTCTTCATTGAATAATGTATTGCATTAGAGCAAACTCATTTAGAGCATTCTTCTTGCTCTTGCTTCTTGATCATATCTTCTGATAACATGTTCTAAAAGATAGTGAACTTTTACAAAGTTCTTGATCAAATATTAAACATTCCTTAGAAGTAAACGCATATTAGAACAATATTTGGGATCAAGATTATGAGAATAGGTATATCAAAATCATTTCACTTTCTCTTTCTTTGTCAGAAATAAAAAAGGTATAAAATGAGAAATAATAAGTATGGCGAGATCACTAACAGAAATACTGATGAAGGATAAATAACTAATTCAGGATAGAAAAAACAATATTCATTATCAAGAAAAGAGTATAAGTGAATCACAATACAGTACAATAAAACAACTAGGAGAAAATAACAACAAGTCCAAAAACTCTCAAGGTCCGAGGTTTGTAAGCTCCCCATGTCTCAAATAGTCTTAGAGATGAGGTTTGTAAGCTCCTCCTAAGTCCTATTTGTGAAGTCTAGGCGGTGAGGTTAGTTTCCCCTAAGA
Organism: Lathyrus sativus; assembly: GCA_963859935.3. Lineage (NCBI taxonomy): Eukaryota > Viridiplantae > Streptophyta > Magnoliopsida > Fabales > Fabaceae > Lathyrus > Lathyrus sativus. Next base: position 42,085 of record CAWUDS030002622.1, read on the forward strand.
AAAACATAAAGCATATCTAGAACCAAAACTTAATCATGAAGGAACCTTCACAGTGATTAATAATGGTTTCAAAATGGTTCATAGTTGAACACCAGTCTTGAACTAGATTGTCAATCAGCTCAGCTTGTTGTACATGAGTAACAAATCCTTAATGAACAAGAATTTAAGAAAGAACCCTACCGAAAGGAATAAGAGATGAAAATTCCTCATGAAAAGATAAAATTTCTTCTTTCAGATAATTGAACATAGATAGGGGCAGATTGATCTTGATTCTGGAGACTAAGAACAGAATGAAAAGCCTATCATCAGAAGAGAGTCATCTTGTCCCCTTTTCTTCAGGCCTTGTATTGGTTCCCATAATCTGGTACCAGACTTTTGCCATAGGAGAAAGAGTAGAAGGACTTTCAGCAGGACCTTCATAACCATAGATGATGTGAACATGTTTTGCAAATCTATTGCTAGGTCTGTAGTTTTCAATATTATCTCCATATTCCTCATGTTTAATAGCTTGAGAGATGATTTTAGAGTTGATTATCATAGGAAAACCATAAGCAACAGACAAAATCATACATTCATCTAATTCATACTGATAGGCACGAGCATTTGCCCAAAATTCTTTCACAAGATCTAGATAGATGGGTCCAGAAAGCATTGCAAAATATTGATTCCATTTTTGAAAGTGAATATCTGAAACAATTTGTGAAAGATTGCTTGCCATCATCTCATTGAAGTCAACTGTGTATTCCTTTAGAACCACTAGATCATGAATATCTCCTTTAAAAGTTTTTTAAGACATGTTGAGGAGAATAACAAAACTTTTTAAGAACAAGGAGATTTTATATAACTATCTTATATAGAAGATAATTTGTAAAAGCGGGAGAATACAAAGCTAGCAATAAATATATAAAGCATATGTATAGACAAACTCGATTGAACATATATGAGTATAAAAAATTTCATCTTAAAGTAGAGCAATCAAGGACATATAGACTCGAGATATGCAAAAAAAACTTAATTCATAACCAAGAAAATGAAATATCATCATTTCCAAAAAGAATATCTCATAGGAAACTTAAACACATAAAAAAATCGGAATAGGAAAGGGATACCAAATAGGTATAAGGTATTAGGTAACTGACAAAAGTCTAGGAAATAAGTAACAGTAAAAGGAATCAATTATGACAAGAAATAAAGTGTGAAGATTTATTACTTGATCTCAAGATAAAACCATCACCTATCACGTCGTATCTAGTGCGAGGAGTGATTTGAGCAGTCAAATAGCTTAAGTTTGAATCACAACCCTTACACTATCCTGACAACGTGTTAATGAAGTAAACTCTTCAGTTTCCAACAGACAAAAGCAATCCAAAGAGAGCATTCTAACCTTGGATACTTCAAATACGTGATAGCTTCACTTTATCATAAACCTCACATCTCAGAAGCAAGACACTACAAATCAAGCATTAGAAACTAAGTCTTCTATTTTAGAGAACATAAATTTTGAGATATTCCTTTTCATTCTGGACAAAGAATCGAGTTCACATGTTTTGGAATGAAAACAAGTTTATTTTTTAGCAAGGAATTTTGAAATAGATACCATCCATAAGAAATAACTGTATTAAAAAGGTTTTAAGAAATAGTTCCTTTCTGAACAAAAACTCAAAATATAATCCTAGAATGTAAAAATAGATTCTTAGACAATTAAATAAAAAGTAGTAAGAGTTAGAAAAGCGTTACTCTAAATTATTTGGTAATCTTCCAGTTGACTCTGTGTCTTGAAGATGTTGGTGCTTCTTCAAAATAAACACACAATTGGCTTCTGCAATTGAGGAAGTTATTGATGAATATCTCTAGCTATACCGCTAGATCAAATTCTCCTTAGAAACTGACATCACAATAACTTCTTCCTTTCTTCAGATCTTGAATGAGATGCATAGGAGTCCTTGAATCTTGCACTAAGACAATATTGTCTTCATATCTTCTTTGGTCTTCTCATTTTGATGGATGAAACATCTCTCATGATGTTTGTTGCATCTAGATCATTAGAGGATACTGAGTTAACTCCTAACTCTTTTTCTTTTGATCATCCGCTTATATATTTACTAGGACTTGCTTCCAGAAGGCCACTTGATTCAATCAAATAGTTTCTAAATCTAAGCATAGAATGTCAAATGCCATATACAAAAAGAGTAGGTTGAATTCTTCTTGCATCGCCAGAGTTCAATCTTTGATCAGACACTCTTCTTCAACAGATGCAAATATCATCATGAACATCAAACCACAAGACATTTCTTTAGAGGGTTTGAATGTTGATCTTGTTCTTATTGGCATAGTCTTATCATCCAGAATCAGTACTTCAGAAAATAAAGATTTTTGTCTAAGCTTTCTTAGAGGGGTAAGAACTTCGACATTTTTTGGTTGTTTCTGATTGAGCATCTTCTGATTTCTTCATCTTGTACTTATTTAACAACTCCATTACCTTCAGCATCTGAAAAGGTAATCTCCAGATTTACGATCTTCTAATAAGCTTTAGCTTTTAACTACCAAACTTATCATCAAATCTGACACTAATTTGATTTATCTGTAGAAGTACTTCAACTCCAAATACTTTGTAATTTTTTAAGCATTCTAATCATGATGCATCAGAATAGAGTTGAAGAAAATTCAGTTCTAAATATCATGTTACGACTCCTTAGAAATGCTTTGTCATGATAGTCTCATATATCATGATTCTAGCCATTTCTTTTCAAGATGTTGTTCTTCCTTTTGCATCTGTATCTAGTTGTAAAGAACTAGGACATAAAGATCCCAGTCTCATCAAATAGCTTCTCAAGCTATTTATTCTCAGACTGTTGACCATGATTATTTCTGATCTTGAATAATATCAAACTTCCATATATGCACTTTGAGTACATGAGGTAGAGAATACAGGTAGATTCATCTTTCTGTCAAGATCCTTCACCCATGTATATCCTGTAGATACTAACAATAACTGATCCAATACTTCATACCATGGTATTTCACTGGTTCATATATGTCAGTGTACAGAAACTCCAAAGGCTAACTATTCCCAAGCCAATGATTCTTTTCTTTCTGATCACTTAAGAAAAACCATTGTTTGTAGGCTTAAGTTCTATGCTTTGGAACATGTACCTTTAATTTGTGCAAACAGTTATAATCATGGTAACAAAACTAGTGCTTCAGATGCACTACTAAGAACTTCTACAAAATATGATTTCTGCTGAATCCAAAATAGAAACTAATTCATCTTCTAGAGGGATCTTCTTCATCAAACATTCTAACGCTAGCCAATAGTGAAAAGTTAGCTTCCTCTTCATCAACAGCGTCTTCTGAGATATTATAATCACCTCGTGTTACTTTTAGCCTTTTCTCCTTGCTTATCAAAGCTTTTTACTTGGCTTAAGGTAAACTCGAAATAACTAGAAGAACATCTAGTTCCATTAAGTCTGTTGCAATGATTCTTATTCTAGAGATGATTAATCCTTCCGGACAAAAGTGACGCCCTATCTTCATCTTCTTCGGAATCCTCGATCTCTTTAGCTGATGAACTTCTGGTCTTCTTAGATATTTTGACAAACTTAAGCGTAACATATTTCCTCTCATCTTAGTTATACTGTTTTAGCTTAATCTTCATGACTTATCAAAACGAACTCACTAGTTCTTCTAGAGAGTATTGTTGTTGATCTTCTGTACGCCCAGGTGATTACCATAAGCTTTCATTTGGATGGCAAGCTTCTGATATTATTCTTTAAGATATCTGACGATGAAAGAGCTTATGTTCAGAACTCTAAGTCCTGCAACCATGGTTTAAAAAAAACTTGATAACAAGATTTCAATCGTCTTCAACATCCTTCATCTTGAAAACTTCATGCTTCTGAATCAAAAACAAGGATTTGTTTCCTTGAATTAAAAGAGTTCTTAATGAGTTATTCTGAGAAAGTCAAATGTAGACTTAAAAGTCTTGCTTTGAAAACGTCTAAAACTCAGTAAGAATTAACTTTCATCAAAAAAGGAATTTCTTGCTTTCTGATGATTCTTGTCATCCTTTTCCAACTAGTCATTCATATTTACTTCCATCCTTTTATCAGATTCACCTGAGGGAGATATGTAGCTATCAACTACCATATTCCAAAGATCAGTATCATCATCTAGGAAGAAATTTCTAGTTCGGCTTTATAGTACTCAACCTTTTCACCAACAATGGTGGAAGATATAACTAAGAACATTTGAGACTGGAACAATATGTGGTGGAGTAGAAACCATCAAGGTGTTTCTCAAAGCTCGTCTGGATCTTTATCTGACACAGTTAAGTGTTTGATAAACATCAATACCAGAAATCGGAACCCTGATACAAATTGAAGGGGCGAGAAACACAAAAAATGGGGGTTTGAATTTAGTTTCACCAAATGTGAACTTTTCTTGAAATTCAAATTGTAATGCTAACAAGAGAATAAAAATAAATAGACACAATTATTTTTATCCTGGTTCACTGTTAACAAAGTTACTCCAGTCCACCCACCAAGGTGATTGCGCCTTAGACAAGGACTTAATCCAATAATCTAGAAAGATTACAACCTCTAAGTGTTAGAAAACAACTTAGCCCTCTCAAGTATACAAACTAACGACTTAGTCACTTGAGCAATAACCACTTTGAAAAGTGTTACAAATGTGTGTATAAAAGATGCTTCTAAACAAGTAGATTACACAAGTTTAAGTACAATAACACAAAAAATGTTTTCTAGCAAGATATGAACAACAATTCCTTACTAATATACAAAACTATCTTAAGAATAATCTTCAAGATATTTGCATCGTATCAGCATGAGTTTTGTTTCTCAAAAGCTTCTTTTAATGCTTCTATCTCTTTTCTTGTAGAGCAACACTCTATCTTTGTTTAAGCATCGAGCATTTTCTTTTTAAGCTTATGGATTGGTGTTTTGCTTCAACTTTGTACACATACTCTCGTGTTTCTTTCAACTATCTCTATTTTTCTTCTTGTTATTCTCTTGTTGTTATTCTTTTCTTCTCATCTCTTCTCATCATTTTCTCTCACTACACATCATTTTCTCTCACTACTCATCATTTTCTTCAAGCATTCAGATCTTCAATATATAAAGCTTGAGAATATATATGTTGAAATGTATATATGGAAACGTATTCCAACAGTAAGTTCCCAATGATTACTCGAAGGAATGGTCACATCATAATACAAAAATTTATCCTTGTGCCACCTTATCTAGATAGAGGTCACAAACTACTTTGTACTTTTATATTCAACATATTATCCAACCATTCTTGATCTTTTGTCTTCTAGTTCTTCAGAGGGTTCAGATGTATAATTGATGAAGCATGTGTAGAGAGATTAATACTTGTAACTTCAGAACCTAAGTCTTCATAATCTCAGATCTTCATTCAGCAGAACCTGTCTTAAGAGTCTTTAGAACTTGGTCTTTACAAGTGATGTCTTCAGAAACTTCAGAGCTTGTTCAATCAGAACCTCGTCTTCAGAATCTTCAGAACTTGTTGAACACATATGTGTCTTTAGAACTTCGCTTAACAGAATATTATCTTCAAAATCTTTAGAGCTTTGTTGCAAAAGAAATGATGTCTTAAAAACTTCAGAAATCGTCCAACAAAACTTTGTCTTCAGAATCTTTAGAACTTGTAGCGATAGAAACACATCTATTAGAAATCCTTCAAGGCTTACTTACAAAGTCACAATCAGAAGCTTTAGTACTAACGTTCTTCAGAACCATTGCATTAAAAACATTCCTAAACTTTTGACTTTATCTTCTACACAACATATGTTTTCTTCCAGAGTGTTTAGATCAAAGTCTGATGATGTCACACACCTTTTTATCAGAGGCAGATCCTGTTTAGCAAAAGCTACACACTAGACAAAAACCATAGAGTACCAAATTGTTATCTAAGATAACATGTGCAGTTATCAATAAAACTTAAGGCCAGATGCAGAACTAACCTTGTTCTTACAATATTGACCGTAAGTATACTGATCTGAACTAGGAAAATTATTCAACTTAGTAATTAACTAGAAATAGGCAATTATATGTTGAGGTTTGTGAATTAACAAAATTAGTAATGGCCGATTTAACTTTGAATTGGCCTAATGAATTAGGGAATTATTGTGTAAATTAGTAAGTTGTACACCAAGGAATTGGGTACAGTGGTCATGTTAATTCGCCGTAAGATTATATCTTAATTGTAATTTATCTAATACATAGTTCATTAACAAGTATAATTATGAGATTCAAAATAAAGATCTAATCACTTTCATTATCAAACTTTACTCTGTTAATTTTCTCGTCCTTGTTTTCGTACCAAAACATCATTGACTCCCCATATATTACTTTTAAATTGCATTGTTATTACCTTGTTAAATTTATAATCCTTGTGGCGACGAGTTATTTTATTACTTTGACATTGTTGGTACACTTGCTAGTTTAGTCCATCGTGTTTATGGCGCAGTTGTCGGATATTGTTTATCATTTCAACAAGGCACTTTTGTGCGAAGTTTTGAATTTAATCTTTGTTTTGTTTTATTTTGTTAATTTTTATTTTAAACTTTCAATTTTTATTCTACTTTGTTATGTTTGTTTGATGCAGTGCTACTAAGGTATTGTTTGTTTTGTTTATGCAAGGTTCAGATTCGACATTGATAGAGATAGACCCAGAAATCGAAAGGACACCACACACAATTTGTCGAGCTAAAAGAGAAGCACTGCAAGGCACAAAAGAACCAAATGAAGAAAGAGAAGATATGTTATCTCCCGTACGAAAAACTTTATGAGATTATTGTAGGAGGAGTGATGCTGGACAAATTTAGCTAGGATTTCAAGTTTTCAAACAGCTAACCTTGTAACTTTTGATATTAAAATTTTTGTACTTTTATGTTAGAAGTATAATTCGTTCGGTGGGCAAGCAATCAGATGGAGCATATCAAAATAATTTGCAAGACATGCTAAATGTGAAACCCAAATGCTGGTATCATTGACGATCAGGTAAAACTACATTTGGGTTATTCTTGATAGGTCGCACGAAGGATTTGCTGCAATCCTTCCCAAATGGAACTATTCAGACTTGGAAAGAACTGGAGGACAAGTTTTTAGAGAGGTATTACTCAAATGCTCAGTTTGGGGAGAGAAAAACTTCAATTTCCTACATTGATCAGGAAGAGCTTGCGTCATTATCTGATGCATGAGAAAGGTTTAAGTTGTTACTCCATAAGTGTCTGAATCATAATATGAGTGTTATGGAACAAATGACACACTTTATTGGCGAGTTGAGAATACAAACGAGAATAACCCTAAATCCATCAGTTGGAGGTGCATTGAGAGCAAAGACAAATGATGAGTTAAAACTGCTGATCGAAAATATGTGCCAGAATGAGTATCACCCAAATCAACAACATCTACATATGGACTCCTTGCATTTTTAAAAGACCCTATAATTTCTACAAAAATTACTAAAGGACTTTTTACCTCTAAAGAAAACACTTATAAGGTTTATAGGTTTATCATATCTATTTTGGAAGAAACATCACTTATGTCAGTGTCGCTAAGAAAGTCTATGAAGGAAATTTTTGGGTTTTCTATATTGCAATACCTATAAAGCAAACATAAAGAACTGAAATGATAAGGAAAGAGAGTGATACCTTGAATATCTGCAGGTTTTGAAGGATTAAAAAGTTAAATTACCAAAGATATAGAAATGAAGGGCAAGAGAATGCATAAAGACTATTGGAAAGCAAATAGAAAAAGAGCTCATGAAGAGTGTTGGGAGATAAAAATCATAGAAAAGGAAAGATAAATTATGTCACACTGAAGTAAGAAAAGTGAAATGAATAACTAGTTGCACTCGTCAAATTTATAAGCAACCAAGCGCACCAAGATCTATAACCAGTGAATGAGAAAATGCCGGAGGTAACAATCAACAATCCATATGAAACCTCGATCTTACAACGACACTCGAGTACACCACCCTAAAGGCTTTACATCCCAAGCCTGTACACCTATATCCACGTGGATCCTCTCCTTGAATTAATGTTTTGGTTATGGGATAAACATTTAATGCATGTATTCTCGAGGCTACTGATTCCCACTAAACTCCTCAACTGACTCCTCTTGTCCCCGAGGAACTTTTCAACAAAGAAATAATCTCCCTTACAGTTGGCCATAGCATTTCCATAGCAAATCTTAGCTTCATGTTTGATAGCAAGTAGGGGTGAAAATGGGTTGGGCCGAGTTAGGCTTTGCCAAGTCTGACCTGCGAAAAAATAAAAGCTTAAGCCTGGGCTATTAGAGGCACATTTTTCGGCCTGAGCCTAGCCTTTTCGAAGGCCTGATTAGGCTATTAGTCTACTTAAAAAGCCTATATCATTTGAACATATGTAAATAAGCAACTAATGTTAAAATATACTAGAGAATCAAAGTTTTAATGAGACTAAATGTTTATTTACATAGACTTATTTGAGCTTACATAGAAACATAAGTTTTGTGAGATTATTTGCTTAGGAGAACTTGTGAAAACAACTTATGACATTATTCATAAAAAAATTTCAACTTATTTTCACAAGTTCTTCAAGATAACTAAACTTTACTTTTATATTTTAATATAAAATAAAAAATAAATATAAAAAATAATATATTTATTAAAATATGTCGGTTTAATAGGCTTAAAAAGTTCTTTTTATTGCACGTGATCTGACCTATTTAACTAAATAGGCTTATAAAAAAGCCTAGACCTTTTCTACTAAAAAAACTTGACTTTGGCCTGTGTAGATTGTATGCCCCTATTAGCTGGCATGACTTATTCCCACCCCTAATAGTAAGAATTTATAGGACAACTATTTCAGACTAGCCAAACAACTCAATAAGATTAACCATAATTGGAGGCTCAATCCACTTTAACATCCACTTAAACTAACGAACAAGTACACTAGAACAAGATATGGTTCCATCTCAAATGTTGGGCTCATTCAACGACCATCCGTACGAAAAATTTCTCTTATCCAGAACATTTGCTCTTACCCAGAACGGTTCTAACTCTCATTCTTATATAAGTGTCATTCAACATACATCAAAGTATATGAATGGTTGCAAATATATTTTTAATAATTATTTTAAAATGTGATATTATAAAGTGATTATATATATATATATATATATATATATATATATATATATATATATATATATATATATATATATATATATATATATATATATATATATATATATATATATATATATATATATATATATATATATATATATATATATATATATATATATATATATATATATATATATATATATATATATATATATATATATATATATATATATAATCTTAATTGCTATAGCTTTTACAAGGTACTTTGTTACTCATCCTTCAATTTACAAAGATATTAAATCATTATATTTTTTAATCAATTAAAGATTAGCACGATTGAAACAAGATTCGGGATTTATAGAGTCCAAACCCTTCAAAATTTCTCATTGGATGACAAATATGGTTTAAAAGTAAATTATATATATATACACACACACGTTTGTGTGTAAAAGAGGATACTGCATGCAAACAACAATTCACTGTATAAAATTATATGTCCAATAAAAATGTGTCAAAGAGGATGAAACACAAAATGCTTAGTTTCACCATTTATGATAAGACACGCACGCTTATGTGTGTCAAGTAGTGTCAGATTGAATAAAAGGAAAACTAGGGAAGCCCACTAAATATAGAAACATAGAAACATTAAATAGTAAAAAATAGAACACAACAATTATATAAAAATATCTCTAAAGATTCGAATCAAAGAAAAAAAAAACTTCGACTTTAACCATTACTAACATCTTATATATTTTTAACAAAACAATCCTTTTAGTTTTACTACTATATTAAAAAATATTAAAGAAATGTGGGCGATTCTAATTTAGTCATATAAGATTAGTCTTGTAAAATCAATTTTATAGGATGATGATTGTTTCAACTAATAAACATATACATATGATGTCGAAGTCATATATTATCTGATGAAAGATTCTTACATACTCTATTACGTCTAGTTAGATATCTAGATCATAGAAATAAATGATGGATTTCAATAGCATAAATTTGATAGCATGTGACTCCCTAGATTTTAAATCGGACTCTTAATACTATGTTAATAAATGTAATTGAACTTAACTCAAGCATACAAATAAATATCAAGCATCATTATTATAACAAAGTTTAATATATTAGGCCTCAATGGTATATTAAGAATGTAATAGTTTCTAATGAACTTATGATATGAGTGCCTAAAGGTCCCATAACTAACCTATAAGGATCTAGTTGAGTACCTAAATTACCTTATTTATCTTCAATGTAGTCCTACAACTACCTATAGGACGTGGCTTCTAATTATTAATTATTTAAAACACATGACGTAGACGTCTCATATGGAGACAATATCAAGAGTCATTATTACAGCATTGAAGAAAACACATGTTTAAATCATATATTGTATGAATAAAACTTTTAATAAAAAAATTAATTTTGACATATTACTTTACATATCAATTAATTTTAAAATTATGTTAATTTTATAAATAAGATCTACTATAATATTTTGAGTTAAAATGTTTTTAGTCCCTCTAAATATAAGCTATTTTATTTTTAGTTTCTCAAAATTTTCTTTAAAGAATCGTCCTCATAATATTTATCGTCCACACTTTTGGTCCTTGATATTAAGTCTGTCTAATAAAAGGTGATATGGCAGTACATCTGACATATATTTGAAAGTTAATAGTAAAATGCATGTCACTTAGGTTTTTACCGAGGATTTACTACTTCATTACTGCAATGTAAATGTTAAATTAAAATTTCCATTTTTTCTTTAGGGTTTAGCCAAATCACATTTCATTGTTGTGACATCTCTTGCTCACCATTGATCAAAATGAAAACCTTTCATTGCCAATGACATTACAAAGTTAACTATTATATACCAAAGTTTATGGTGTAGTCCTTGAAGTGGGTAGGTCATTGAAAGTTGTAGTTCTTGAAGTTTCATTTGGTGTGTTTCAGACAGGTTTGTCCCACATGTCTCTTTCTCTTTTCCTTTTTTAAGGACTGTTTATTTTTGCTCTGTCCCACAATTTAGGGTTTCTATATTGAAATTGCAAACCAATGGAATAGAATAACAAAACATTGCCTTTAGTTTTCATTTGATCGAAATTGCTTTATGGTAGTTACACATTGATGTTATATTGACTGAATATTTAATGCCCACTTGATACTTTCTTGACTGAATTGTTGTAGTTATGTAAAATTATTACCAAATTTACCCTTTACCATTTATGTAATGTATAGGAGATGAAATTATTTAAGGTGATATTTTACACTATTAGTTGTTTTGTAAAAGACCCTAAGTTAAGATATGAAGGTAGGGATTTCTATGCATACAATGAACAAAACACTGATTACTGGTCCTTTTTTGAAGCTCGTGATCTAATTAAGGCTATGGATTCAGAGTTTAATGTTTACGGTGTGAAAATATGGTGAAAACATGAAGGTGGTAGTTTGGATGAAGTTAAGTGAGATAGATTTAAATGAAGTAGTGTCAGATGTATACAAGTTGAAGAACAATAATAAGATGAAGTTAAATGAAATAGTGTCTGATGTAGGTTGAGATTTACTATTGAGATTACTAGTTGTAGGTCTGTCAAAGCTAGACAGCTTGCTAAACAAATTGTATAAGAGGACTCAAATAAGCAATATAGTATATTATGGTCATATGTAACTGAAGAGGAGGGCCTAGGGCCTCACCAAGAAACATATTCATATTAAGCATTAATAGACCTGGAATAGACTTGCAATCAAGATTTGAGAAATGTTGCATGTGTTTTGATGGGATAATTTTTATTTTGTATTATAAGTATAATTTTTTTATGAGATTAAAAGATATTTTTAATGATTTCTCTTTTCTCTTAATGATACATGATTTAGTGAAAATAACGATTTAATTTCAATTTTTCATTTTTAAATCTGATGGTTCTTATTCATTCTCACATTCTCATATAACTTACTCATTCTCACTAAATATGTCTCATATATATACACACTAGTCAGAATTTTTTAATGAGTTTTCCCAAATAAAATAAATAAATATGAATTTTTTTAATTTATTAATATCAAATTTATTTATCATCTATAAATCAATAGACTCGTGAGAACTCATGGCATCTTAACTAAAATGTGCATATACCACTCACTACCTTCCTACTGTTTTGGTTATTTATAAATACCTTCCCATTTGACATACCTTGAGACCAAACCAGTTATTAAATTTAAAACAACACAACACAACCATGAAGAACAACTTTGCCAAAAACTCACAACATCTTTCTACTTTCTTTCCTAACAATTTCCAATTCAACAACTTCTTCATTCAACTCTTTTATTTCATTCTCCTTTCTCTCTTTGGTTACTTGGGCCTCAAGTTTTCAAACCCAAGATCATCTATTAAACCAAATGATCTTGATCTCTTTTACACCTCCGTTTCTGCTTCCACTGTTTCTAGCATGACATCAATAGAAATGGAAGTTTTCTCTAATTCCCAACTCATTCTTCTCACCTTTCTTATGTTAGTTGGTGGTGAAGTTTTTACTTCCATGCTTCAACTTTTTCTTGATAGGTTCTTCAACTTCACCCAAAATCATTCTCTCAAAAACGAACCCCCTCCAATTAATATTAACCAAATTGAACTTGGCTTAGTTTCTATTCCTCAGTCACAAAACCATACACAAAGTGATGATTATAATATTTACAATAAGGATAGAACAAAGTATAATTCTCTTAGGTATTTAAGTTATGTAGTTTTGGCTTATCTTCTAATTATTCATTTTTTTGGTTTTATTTTTGTGACTTTGTACTTAACCTATATACCAAGTGCAAAAAATGTACTAAAAAACAAAGGCATCAAGATAGAAACATTTTCCTTATTTACAATAGTTTCAACATTTGCAAGCTGTGGCTATGTACCAACCAATGAGAACATGATTGTTTTCAAGAAGAATTCAGGTCTTCTTCTTCTAATACTTCCACATGTACTTTTAGGTAATACCCTTTATCCACCATGTTTGAGGCTTTTCATAACACTTTTGAAAAATGTTACAAAAAGAGAAGAATTCTCTTACTTGTTGAAGAACTCAAAGGAAATGGGTTATGACCATTTGTTATCTCCTCTTCATTGTTGGAACCTTGTTGTCACTGTCTTTGGTTTCATTGTGATTCAATTTGTACTATTCTGTTCCTTGGAGTGGAGTTCAAGGATTATGGAGGGTCTTAATCTGTATCAGAAAGTGGTTGCGTCTTGGTTTCAAGTTACAAATGCTAGACATGCTGGTGAATCTGTTTTTGATATTTCCACTATCTCTTCAGCTATATTGGTGCTCTTCATTGTCATGATGTAAGTTTCTTTTAACAATTCAATACATTTCGAAATTTTTAAATAGTATACATTAATTATTAAATATACTTGAAAAGAAAATCTTTAGTTTTAATAGTAATAGGAGAGAGTACTTGCTTAATTTGTTGTCTAGTTACGTGTTCTAATTTTCGTTTTAACCAAGAAAAACATCTTACGTAATTTCTTGTATATGTAATTTTTAATTTATCGTGAAAGGAAAATTGCTTTGCATAAATTCCATTTTCCCACTTACATGGAGGATAGAACTAGAATATATGATAGCTAGATTTGACGACTCACAAAAGAAATTCTAACCTTTGACATGCACATAGCAATTATTATATAATATAAGAATTATGCAATGAATTAAAGAGTTTGGAGAATCAAATAAGTTATTATATACGTGTTTGAATATTGATTGGAAATTGTAACAGGTATCTCCCACCATACACAACATTTTTACCTGTAAGGGACCACACAAATATTGATGTGAAGAGAGACCAGAAAAGCTTAGTGGAGTGTCTTGTATTCTCTCAACTCTCATATTTGGTTATTTTTATTATTCTCATTTGCATCACTGAGAGACAGAGCTTAAAAGAAGATCCCTTCAACTTCAATGTCTTGAATATCACCCTAGAAGTTATCAGGCAAGTTACTTTCTCTTCAATTATCTTTTCTGCTAGAATATTCTTTTCATAAGAGTAGAATATATCTTTTATTGATTAATTCAAGTTATTCTTTCATATTTATATTTATATAAAATATAGGGCATTTAATGTGGCCCTACGGTGGAATTTAATATTTGTTATGTGATAGAATCAAAATTGTTGGTGACATGGGAGCATTGATTTAAGGAACGGTGTATTGGACTCCTTGTATGATGACGTGAGATGTATATGTAAGGTTATCGCTTCAATATATAAGTCAATGTGCGAAGAACGAAAAATGAAATGAATTATGGTTAAGGTTAATATCTTAATATGTGTTAGGTAGGTCAAAAACAATTGTCCTTTAAAATTTGTTGTGCTATAACGACTCGAACGCCTTTTAAAAAATTGAGTTGAATCTTCTATGCTAGAGTCTTTATGTAGAGAAGTGGAATAAATATGGAGGACATGTGCATTAAATGTTGTTTTTACCATTGAGATGTTTCACAAAAGTTTCTTACACGTGATCCTAAGTTAGTAGGCTAGGGTGTGACACTTCCATTTAAGAAGTTTGAATGCACTCAAGTGTCATTTTATTTTTTAGACAAGATCTAACTGGTTCATCTTCTCATTTTCTTTCATTTTGGATCGTTGATTTATTAACCTTACTTTATTATATATAAATTATTTTGATATTTTAAACAATTTTCGCATGTTATAATTAACTGAGGCCTACCTTTCTCTCTATAAGCCCTTTTCTAATTTCCTGAACTCTAGTGATCTTTAATTTCATCATCTTCTCTTTTAAACTTGATTATACGTTCGCTAATTTACTATCATATCCAAACTTTGTTTGTTTTCGTCTACTTCTTTCCTTCATTCTCTTTTCAGGTACTATATCCATCTTCGTTTTTTTGCTTTTTGTTGTTTTATTTTCTTTTTATTCATTCATTTCTATAATAGCCAACATGGAAAATATAACTGCAAACGTGATCAATAACCTTGATAGTGTTATTTCTTCATCATCCACCGAAATTGAAAACTCAAATGTTCCAAATGTAGACCCTTTAGATGTCAAACGACCCAACCCCAAATCTTATCGTGCTTAGTGATAGTCCTAAGTCTGGTGTGGGTTTCGTAGAAGTTGGGTAGAAACCCTCTAGCAACTCTTTCGACGAGAGTATTGATCTGTCTTTTGAAAAGAGTGAATGGGTGGATCTCAAGTATGCGCCACTATGGATACAATGTATTTTTTTGCTTTGGGTGTGAGAACCCTCACATATTTGTCCTTTAGAAAAGGATTTTTGTTAGGTTGAGGTGTATGAGTGTTGTGTATAGAAATTTTTGGTCTCGATTCCTAAATAATGTGGGACTATTTAGATTGACCCGAAACAGTTTTTCCTCCGTCGAGACTAAGGGGCAAGGTGCAAACTTCGAGTTCCCACAGACGGTACTATTATTTTATAATAGAACCAAAATTGTTGGTGACATGACATAGTTGATTCAAAGAATATAGTTCACAAGACTCCTAATATGGTGGCGTGGGGTGTATCTGTAAGGTTACACTTCAATACCCAAGTTTGTAAGAAAACAAAAGAGAATGAAATGGATTATGGTCAGCCTTATAGAGTGCACATATAATCTCTTATATATGGTATATGGTAACTAGACTTATACTGTATTGAGCATGTGGCCGTGAGTTGTGTATAGGGCCTTTAGATTTTTCTCTCACTTGTTTGTTATCGGGATGTGATCGTAGTTTGAGAGGGTAGTTGTCTTGCTGAGGAATATCACGTTACTTTTTAAGTTTTTCACTTGGGGTTTAAAAAGGTTTACAGGTGTTCTTACTATGATTTGACATTCAGTCACATGAACTTAGATCTAATCGGATTGTCACATATTCTTTGACTCCATGAGTGAGTGCAGTCATTAACGGTAAGAATATGAGTTCTACACTAAATGTGTAAGATGAAATTTTAAATACACTTGTAAAGAAATAGAGACATTAAATCTACTGTGTTTTATTTTTTATAAACACAAAAACTACAAATTACACGATTTTAACTTTTAAGAGCTATAGTATTTAACATGCAAAATACTAATGAATAATATTGTGTGCAGTGCTTATGGGAATGTAGGGTTCTCGACAGGATATAGCTGCTCAAGACAATTGAGAGCCGATCCAATGTGTAAAGATTCATGGATTGGATTTTCGGGTAGGTGGAGTACAAGAGGGAAGTTTATACTTATCTTGGTCATGTTCTTTGGGAGGCTCAAGAAATTCAATATGAATGGAGGCAAAGCCTGGCACCTCTCTTAGATATATGAGTGTTTGGTACTAGTTTGTATATATTTTATGTGTTGATGTGTCACATGTGAGTTAATTCATGTTTTAGTTTTAGTGTGGAAGCGAAAACATATAAGTGAGATTATGCATCAATGCGATGGTCTGATACAACATTGTGTTTAAGCATCTGCATGTGTTGGATTATGGAATAAGATAATTTTAGAACTAATCAAGTTTGTGAAACAAGTCACATGCATGAACGAGAACATCATGGACCATGTACTCGTATATAATTGAATATGCTTAATATGAAATAAGTATAATGCTTATATATGGAAATTCTAGATCCTAAAAACTCCACAAAAATAGGGATTATTACTTGCAATTAATTCACCATGGTAACCACTAGAATTTGTTGGTTGAGTCAGTCAATGTGATATAAGCATCATAAAAGAGGAAACAAAAAGCATATTCACTGTATTATGGATATGAGATTAACACCCTTTTTATATAAAACAAAACTAATAACAGTCAGGCATATAAACAAGCAAGGTCAAAGGATCTAAATGCTTTATGAGGTCAGAATCAATCTTCTCACGAATCACACGGTAATCGATTTCAATATATTTAGACCGCTCATCAAAAGAAGGGTTATGAGAAAGGTATATTGTTGAGTTGTTGTCACAATAAACTGAGGTTGGTTAGGCAAAATCCTGGTACAGATTCTTAAATCAGTAGTGGATTTATTGGATCTCACAAGCCAAACTAGCTAAAGCGCGGTATTTTTCTTCGAAACTGCTCCTAGAGACTGTGTTCTACTTCTTGGATTTCCATGATATGATGGATTAGCCCAAAAAACAACATATCCAGTTATAGACCTACACAAAACTAGACAAGTGGTCCATTCAGAATATGCAAATCCAAATAAAACATAATCAACAGGAGAAGAATAAAATAATCCGATAGTAGAAGCAGTATTTAAATACTATAAAACATGTATGACAGCCTTAAAATGAACACTCATATGGTTAGAAATGTACTGATTGAGTTGTTGCACCGCAAAAGTAATGTCAGGTCTCGTGATTTTTAAATATAAGAGCCTTATATGAGTCTCCTATATCGTGAATCATCTTCAAATAAAGGAGAGTCTTCATAATCCAGTTTCAGGGAAGGATCGTTGGGAGTTTTAGAAGGTTTGGAAGCAAGTTGTTTGGTATCTTCCAAAGTGTGTAAGGTATATTTTCTTTGATTAATTAAGATAACTTTGGAAGATCTGAAAACTACTAACCTAAGAAAAAAAATCTAAGATTCCCAAGGTTTTTAACCTTAAAACATTTATGGAGAAAAGTTTTAACATATTGAATTTCAGATAAATCATTTCCATCAAGGACAATATCATCAACATATATGAATAAAGCAGTGAAAGATGAATTATGAAATTTAGTGAAGGGAGAGTAATCAACATCAGAATGTTTACATCCAATAGAAAGGAGAGAATTAGAAAGTTTGGCACAACTGGCAATTCAACCATTGAAGCTATATTGTCGACTTGCAAGGATGAAAACATCACGAACACACAAGTCTCGCCTTCCAAGAATCCTTCGACTTGCGTAGCAGATGGAAATACTCTCTACCTTCATCGAACTCGACTCACGGTCTAAAGGCAAGTCACAGATATCTTTCAGGAAAAATATCAGAGATCACACACCACTAGCATAACACTAGCTGTCAAATTGCTCTCTACTCTTCAAGAAGCTAACATCAACAACACTTGATCGTTCTCCCTAAAGACATCCCAACTTGGACGCCAGATAGGAATCTTGAATCCACAACCTCTTTAGTGTCAGAAACAACATAGCTTTGGCATCTCCAGAGCTCTTGCAATCAGTGACACACTACACAAACTTATCAAAACAATTGGTAAACACTTGGTTTAATTCCAACCAATTTGTTCCAAGAATAACATCAACTTGTTCCAACTAAAGACAAACTGGACCCATCCTTAGGAACACGCCCGAATACTCAACACACCACTAGCTCATCTCTAGCCAAAAAAACCTCTTTCCCTCTTACAAGGAAGCAAACAATG